>JAFELO010002045.1:151826-172657 GCA_017140195.1 Eumaeus atala
ATATGTAGCGTTAAATTATATTTCTCGCAACTTCGTTTGCTTGCTTACATATAGTGTACAGCCAGCATCAAAAGTTGCTGAACAGATCCCGATTTTCAAAACTTTTTTATTTTTGTATTGTTCATCTAGTTTTGATGCAACATACTAAGAGCAACGTGATCGACAACTTTACACCCATAATGATATAAACACTGTAATGTGTCAAGTTAAATATCTGAAAGTCTATTATCTGCTCCGATGGCGGCATTGAAAATTTGAATTTGTTAATGGATTTTTGTGCTGACTGTACTTACATAGGATACGTAGTGCGATCCAATTAAACCATTAAATAGTATATATATCCTTTACTCTTAACATAGTTCGCAGTTTGTAACATTTTACTTAGATCGTGGAGTATATTTACGCTTACGTCCATCTCGATGGATGGACGTAAACATAACTTTCAACTTTTTCATTTTTTTAGTGTTTAAGTACCTATAATTACAGATTGTTCCCTTATTGATATTTTGAACTACTAGTATCAACTAACTGTAAGTATTTACAATGTTACATATAACTTAACACACTAATGTGAGTAGTTATTCTTTGTATGAAATTTATAGGATTTAGGTCAAATCGAATGTGGTGACTTAATTTGAATATATCCTGTTAGTGATATGTTGTATTACTCAGAGTATCAAATGTATAAAGTCTTTTGAAAAGATCCTCGATTTCTTCTACTCAATTTTTTTTTATTTTACCAAACAACCTCAAACCCACGTCAACCACAGTGCTTATTATCCCGTTGAAATGTATCTACATGTGCCAATTACACCTACGCGACTGAGGGAACCCACATAAATGCTCAGGCACGAGTTTAGTCGTATCATACTCCCTGCTTCTCTACTTGTTATATGTCTCAATCAACCAAAACAAAGGCAAGAGTAAAACCCACGACTATGTGTCCTCTCTAACAATGCTGTCTTATATATATTTTGACTTTTCGTGTATTTTTATGTTCCGTATCTTATTTTATTGTGAAAAAACAACATTTTTGAATAACATTCAAACTAGAGACAACGAAATATAACATTCGGGCGTATTAGTAACAGTTCGTTAATAGTGTATAATTCACAAGAGTAAAACCCACGACTATGTGTCCTCTCTAACAATGCTGTCTTATATATATTTTGACTTTTCGTGTATTTTTATGTTCCGTATCTTATTTTATTGTGAAAAAACAACATTTTTGAATAACATTCAAACTAGAGACAACGAAATATAACATTCGGGCGTGTTAGTAACAGTTCATTATTGAATTTCACGCAATAGTGGCGAGTATACAAACTTTCTCCTTGGAGCATTTAGACCTACACCAGGACTATTAAATTTCATTTAAATATGTATGTCGAGAGTACGTACTGCCTGCTTTCAGCGTCGAGAACATTGCTGAATGTTTATTGTGCAGGCTCAACTGCTAAATATGCAGGGTGCTGCAAAGAGCACTTATTTTAACCTGACACACTTAAGTATTAAATATGTTTATTTTTACATAGCTACACTTTAATCTAAATCATACAATTCCTGGCCCAATTACTACAATGACAGCCATGTCTGTAGACACTACCAAACTAGGCAGTTTGGTACTGAACATACTACATATACAAGCGTTTGTATAATGGGGGATCTCTCTCTCTCTCTCTGATTCTAATGAGGAGGTGGTATCAGGCACAGGATGTGATTTCCAAGGTATGTTACCTGAGTAGGCAGGCAGACAACTTTCTGATTCTGGACTACTCTTGAAAACCCTTAGAAACATGGGCCTCGAACCCGGGACGTCTTGATCTGCGGCTGAACTTATCAATCATCGTCATACTAACGCACATAAAGTAGCTTTGAAACACGTTATTTTTCGACTGATCAAATTATACGACGCCTTTAACATCACAGCCCGGAGGAACATGTATATCTGATACGTACACGAGATTTTATACCAAATTCTTGAGTCATGCTGTTTGCTTTCGCAGTCATTCAGAATGGTTCAACGAATTTTTATGAAATTTCAGGTATCGAATATTTGAGATTCGCGTATAAAAATATTCTGAACAATTTAAATTATGTTATTACGAGGATCGATGGATATTTGTGTTGCAGGCCAGGCTTCTCAGGTGTCGAACATGACCTACCGCTTCTCCGGTCACTATTCCGTATAGCACCGTCTAGGTCTTCCTCTCCTGCCTGTCTTTTCTCCAAGATCACACAAAAATGTTAATAAACACATTTGTAAATCTTCACATATATATATTTCCATTTAGTAACTGCGTCTATATATCTCGACGACAATAAAAACAATGCTTGTCCATATTCTGTAGTTGAATTTTGGAATTCATTATACAAGGAAAGCACTTAACTGAGTTCGAAGACGTTTTATATAAAACGATTAACGATTGTAACTGACGTTGAACATACCCTTGGAAACTTGATGTTAAAGGTAAAATTGCATTTAAAGAGCAGTTGCTCTTCACACAGCGTTCAGTCGACCGCTTTGTCATAATAATTGCTTCTACACAAAGCCAAAGATCTACACGACGCAACGCTCCGGTAAAACAACGTAGCAAATAAACTACCTTTGTGCAGTAAAATTAAAATAATAATGTCCTTATCACGGCACATTAGTCTAATTCTGTGGTATACTTTCTACTACCTTAAGGACTGTGTACCATGTGTAATGTATTACAATTACAGAAGCAGCTCGACCGGAGAGCGGACCTCTCGCCTACCTGATACCGCCATAAAGTGATGTCATACTTAGTGTTTTGTGCGATTTGTGAGTAGCCATTGGAAGAGAGGAGAAATGAGGCCAACACATCTTTATGACTATAACACGAATGTGTATGGGCGTCGGTAGTTTTCAAAAAAAATTCATACCTCTATCTTAAAAAAAGATTACGTTCCTTGAGATTGTTCTTGCGCAAGAGAAGCCATGAGGCACATCTAGTGTGCTATAAAAATGACTTTGAATATTTCTTTAGAAAATTCATTAGCTAAACAAATGATTTTTCGTTATTAAATGCTCGGAGCTTTCTTTGAAAACGTAATTACGTATTATATAATATAACGGAGAAAACAACTTTGAATTTATAAAACTTTATTACACTATATTTGTTTTTATTTTTCATTATATAACCTTAAGTCTTAAAGTCTTTCATAACCACATCTCAAACGCTCGTGATGTGAGCAGGAGGAGAGAAACCTGCCTTTGTCCTGGCACCGACTTCAACCGTGTCTTTTTTCACAGTTTGGTATATTGATATTAATTTTTTGTATTTTTTTTTTATTTTTAAATTTTCATCACACGACGACGTCTGACGACGTACGCTCGTTACGACTGTATTACGTTTTCTATGTCTTCCTCTGTGAAGAGGGCGCAATATACCACTTGTCCATTGCTATTCGTTTTTCGGCTTCCCATTGATGTTTAACTTCTATTCTGTGTCTCAGCACACATAAAATTTTTTGTGCAATGCTGCAATTACACTGAGTCTATATATACCTATAGGCTTTGTTCAGAGAATGCACTTCCACATACTTCTTATCAAATACATTATCGAACTTACACAACATAATCAGTTCAGTGAAACTACGTGTGATGATGGGACTACATCATCTATATCCATACATACCTCAGTGAATTTCATTTAAAATTACTTTCGACCAAAATATGCGAGTTATTTAATAATAGAAATAATCGCGCCATCAATGAATGAGGAATGGAAAACACAATAATATAGAACTGACGTTTCTAGAATAATAGCAAGAGGATTCCATTTTCTATTAGTTGGTACAAACTATTGTATATAATATGCACGGGTACGACGGAAGCAATTACAGGATGCGTCAAAAATTTCGCATTAAGCGAAATGTACACAGTATTGTGCTCTTACCATGTTCTATAACATCTGTTTAGGACACTCATACTTACCCGCAAATATTATGAGGACAGAAGTGGTACTAGTGTAAAACTGGAGTAATATGCGATTACGTACAGTAAGTATAGGCCAATCTCACTGGCAACCATAACTGCAGGAGTACTTGGCAGCTTGCTTAACACACAATTGGACAGGTACGTGACCATGCATTATAAACAATTTGGAATCAAAACTGGACTGTCCACTGGAACAGAAATATTGTGCTTAAAGCAGGCTGGCGGGTACTACACCGATCGCGGCCTGCAGATCGTTTGGCCTGGTGTATTACGACATACTATGGCAGAAACTACAGGCTTTACCAGTGACAGACGAGCTCGTTCACATTTTTAAATTTTCGTATCTGAACCAGGTCATTGTTGTGTGAGAAGGTGCTCTGTCAGAGCCGTATAGGCTGGAGTTCGGGGTGAGACAAGGGGGGCTAACCTCTCCTAGACTATTAAAACTTTATGCAAGAGGTGGTTTTAGTAAGAGGTGGTGCAATGCTGCATGGTAGAGGAATTGGGCGGGCACGACCGGGGAGATACCTTTCACTCAAAGGGTTCTGTAACAATACAGCGCTCTTCGCGTCCAGTACAATTATACCTCCGGGTGCTGACGGGACTGCCCCGTCACTGCAGGACGTCGGGGATGTTCGCGAGCGCGGGAGTTGATTGTTTCAATACTATCCTGCGTAAGCGATGCACATGCCTGGCACTTAGGGTACGGGCCAGCCCCAACCGCATCTTGAGGTTGTTCTCGTTCAGATGTGATTGTCAGTACATGTACCTCTGTACCATGGTTCATGTGTTGACAAACACATAAATGATTAAGGGTGGCAGGTGACGAATTGTAATAATAAAATTAAATCAATGTTTCTATCGTAAGAAACAATTAATTTTAAATATACTATAATTTTTTTTTATTATTTTAATAATACGTATAAAACTTAACTTAATTTCAATAATGATGTAGGTAATTTAATTATAATGTAGGTTTAATTATTGAAATTATTTTTATTTATAGTATAAGCGGAAAAACGAGCAATCGGAAGCCTTACGTGTTCGATTACCGACGCCCATGAACATCAGCATAATTACGATACCGATGCCACCGTGGGTGGGCCACCGGCTATTCACGAACCCCACAAAATGCGACACCGTAGATGTTACTTTACGGCGGTATCAAGGGAGCGAGAGCGAACGTAAAATAAGTATCAAGATGTTACTAAAAATTGATCAGGTCCGAAATAAAAAGTTATTTATTATTATTATTATTGTGCTCGGACCTATGACATTGTGTCAAGTTATTCGATGGTTTCCCTCAGTTCTGTTGTAAAACACATTGAATTAAACATTCCATCTCCTAATCATTATCATGAATGTTTTAATGCTACGTCTATATTCATTATAACTAATCAAGAGGTGGCGATAGAAGGTCCTAGACCGTGATCGGAAACTTTTTTGGATATTGCTCCCAAGCTTCTTTATGTTTTTTCTTAATTTTTGGGTAGCCTAGTCTGTTTGGCGCGATTTGTCAGAGTAAATCGTATGTGTTCATGGTTTTGTATAAGCATAGTTCGTCACAGGATGTGCATCTGCATATGCGCTGTTGTCGGGGTCTTTTATCAACTATTTCGCTCAGTATCAGCATTTCAAAGTATTTAACAAATAATAAAATATTTATTCGTCATTAGTTCTTTGATGATTAACACAAAATACCAACACGTAACAAAAATATATTGTGAGCATTTATAGGCACAGCGGTTCCTTGTACGGCATGTGAATGAAATACAAAGTATATTTGATTGAATTGCCAGTTATTACTTTTATTTTATGCAACAACAGGTATTTCTTCAGAATCTTTGTGTCAGTGTGATCATACTTTATAAAGAAATGCAATTTGAACCCGCTCTAGAATTTTTTTACGCTTTCTTTATTTTCCATTTATAAATCAAGTTAAATTAGCTTTCTAGAAACGTATTTGAATAGCCCGACCATCTGTTGTGGTCTCTTAGAAAGTTGGACAGTCGGGCTACAGCAAAACTCAGTGACTTATAAATGTATACTAATAATATAAATCATAAGAGTCGTTTGATTGTCTGAACGTGCTAATCTCTTACCACATTACAAGGTATAACTTATACCCTACTGTATCGTCGTAATACTGTGATCGATTACATACAAACACATATAAAATAAATATTTAGCTATATATTTACATAAAACTTGAATAAAGTTATCATAATGTGTTATATTTCTCACAGTTCATAACTCTGTCTCGAATAAAATTTACAGTTATTGTGAATTACAATAAACATTATTTATTATGTACAATAAAATTATTTTTTGAATTAATTATGTTATTATATTAAAATTTTAGGTTTTCGCTGTTAACGAACTTAAGAGGTCACCTAACTAAACAGTATATTTAATTATATTATAGTTGTAATTGCAAATGATTGGAAAGATTTGTACCTACTGAAAAGATTTGTACTGAAAAAATAAAAATAATATATTTAAGACCCCATAACACTGTTCGAACTGCAGACCCTGATACGAACCGTTTCAGAAACAATGCAGCATTAAGTGAAATGCATATCCCCTTTACCCATACAAATAATAGATCGTCTCGATCCATTATTTTAATCTACCTTAAGGTAAATCCAATATATACTCGCAAAGTGCCGCACACCGTAGATTCATCGTTACATAGCTGCACGGAATTTGTTATGATTTCAGATATCGCCATCGTTTCCGATCAGGACGAATACATTAAACTAGAGATCGTTGTTTGGATCGGTTAGAAAGGCTTGTAAATTTCAATCGTACCGGGAATGGGTAATAAGAATTGTATTGCCCACTGGCTGTTTTCAAGTATATACCAACCAGAAGTCGGAGCCCATAGACATTCGCTTTAATGATACGTCTTCCTCCTTGTCTCCAGACCTACAATGTGTCACTGGAAACTGACAAACCTCATTAGACGCGACAGCATGACAGTCCCTTCACGACGGTGACAATTGGGTGCTATTCAACATGACACCTCCTAAGAAAAGTGTAACCGTAAAAAAATTCAAAGGATGTAATGAACAAGAAATTGTTCTCTCTATCTTTCTCTCTCACACACACAAGGAAATCCGTATACAGTACCTGTGTCATATCAATGTTTATTATACGATCATGTTTAGGACTATGGTACGTAGAATCGTTCGATATGTCAAACAACGAAAATCACTTATTCCGGCAATTTTCGATACTTGAAAACAGCCAGTTTGTCAACAAAGTACTTAATCGAAGTCTCAATTGAGGTGCGGTTTGGGCACCGCAATGCAAGCCCCATCGTTTTCCTCGCTGCGCGTCAACTGTAATTTTGACTCAAATGACATGCGGCGCTCTGTATGGCAATCATGATTGATGGTTTTTTTTTCGAGGGGCCTACTACTATTGACGGTGCATTTACCATAACAGTTCATCGAACTAGCGAAGACTTTTGTGCCTTCTAGTTTAGGGAGAGGAGAGGGGAACAGCCGCCCTTCTCTTCTGCCGAAGATGGGAACATATGTACCGGATTAAGAATTTATAAACCAGTTTCTCTCGCAATCAAGACGAATCTAACGGCGTGTCATTCGTGAAAATCCCTCTATTGTTTTGTATGAGTTAGTGCCATGCTGCATTGGTGGTGGTCATGCATGATGCATGACACTACCTCCTCCTATGCAACGAAATTGACCCAACACGAACGGGGAGGTACCTCTCGCTCACTTGACACCACCGTAAAGCGACACCTACGGTGTCGCGTTTCGTACGGTTTGTGAGAAACCGGTGGCTCAATGGGGCTAGAAAGGGTGGGCAACGCATGGGCGTAATTATGCTGATGTTCATGGGCGTCAGTAGTCGTTCAAAGGCTCCGATTACTCGTCTGTCCCCCTGTACTGTAAAAAAATCATTTTGGCTTAACTATGGAGTGGCCCGGTCTGAAGGGGCCCCTGGTCAAACGGGAGAGTCATCATATCAGCGTAGGATCATCACCTACACATTTGACCCTCGTAACTTTGATGACCGTTTTACAAAATACAATCCAAAATTTTTGGTGTAATTCTTTTTATACGGGAGAAAGGCCGCATCTGACGAGTTTGGTCCGGGCACTCAACTGCGTATTTACGCCGGTGCCTTGCAAGTCGTTCCTATATCTGAGAACATTGAACGTTGAACGTCTCCGCCATGGTTCAAGCCTTGTCGTGGTGGTGGGGCTTAGTGGCCTAGGGTGAACCCAGGCGTAGCCAATTGGACCGAGGGGGATCTTTGCACCCCTCTTATAAAAAGAGGGGGCTTAAAGATCAGAAGGAGGAATCTCTCTCGGTACCCCTCTTATAAGAAGAGGGGACCTAAGAGCAACAGGCAAGGAGGCTTTTGCACTCTCCCAAAGTCGGTGGGGTTGTCTCGTAGTGCGGGGCAACCCCATCTGTGGAGGTGGAGTCATTCCCTTAGGTGGATAACTGGCCGTGGAAGGGTCCTGAATTCATGGCACTCGCGGTGGATACCACACACCACTAGTCCCCACCCAGAGCCGGTGAAGGCGCGTAAATGCGTTTCCCCGCATCAAAAAGAGGGCTGGTTGAACGTGGCATGATATCTCCACATCTTGCTATTAGAAAAAAATGCACCACACGTGACCTTATTGGCGCTTATCTTACAAGATTTATATGTTCAGGTGTAATTTATCAAATTTAAATACAGTGAAAAATATGTTACATGAATATTTTTCAAGTTTTTCCTCTAAAATATACAAATATTCTATATTGCCACTTAAATGGGGCATTATTCGCCGGTCCAATTTGGCTGCAATCTATAATGCTACGTCCATTACATAACTGTAGTCATTTAATAAAAGTTTATAACGAAACGAAATATAGTAACTTTGAATGTTTACTATGTTTTACCTTCAAGCGTAACATGTAATATAGTATAGTAGCGATAGGGTGTTAATTGAATTGTTTTGTATCCCATGAATGGGATTCTTGTGTCTTTTTTGTCACATGTCATTGTAATTATTCCGAAACATCCGTCCTTGGAACGAACAAATATGTACATACATGTTCCTTTTGGTCATCTTACGTGTTCTCTTTGAGTATGTTTATTGTTCACCATCATGAGCCAGTCACGGACATAGGCCTCCTCAATGGCAAGCCACTGAGCTCGGTCATCAGCTGTCCGTATCAAGCCGCCCGCAACCACTAGTTATGCCGTCGATCCAACTAGCCGGAGGACACCCAGAACTCACGGTTAGGCCGGCCATTTTAATAAGTATTACAGTTTATGCAATTAATGCAATAATTAAATGCTTTGGATACACGCATATCATATCATATGTTTGTGAACTGTTATTTCATAACGCACGTTTTGATCGTAACTTGCCTTGTTACCTTTGCATAAAGACTTTTTAACAAATTCAGGCAGTTGTCGTACTTTTTTAAGCTAAAAAAAGAAAGCAGAGACAGAGAATTGACAATATTATAAACGCAGCCTTTATGTTTGCAAGGGGACATGAAACGGATGGTTCTTGCCTAACCATAATTTATAAACATCAGATCCTAGATGTGACCTCCATCTTTCTACTCGACGGATAAGATTTTCAACCTTCCATGTATGATGAATACTTGTGTTCTATTTCACAGCCTCGAATAGTGCGATGACAGGGATCAACATCTAAATAAAAATCAGCAAATATGTCGTTTTCCATGACGCGGAACATTGTAATGGCATATTATATTAGTAATTTAATTTCAACAAAAATTTGTAAAAAATAGATTTCGGCCAATTTGTTATCATACTAGAATACAAACCGTTATTCCTCACAGTAAAGATATAAAAGTTTTGTTACTTTTTAATATTCATAAACATTCGCAGAGCTTTGGATTCTCTGTCTGTTCGTGACTGACGCCACAAAGATAAAGTGTTCAATAGAATATTAATACTTTGCCATATTATTTCAACAATAAACCGCAACGATAGGTTTTTTATGAGCTGGATACATTTTTAGTATTTTAATGCGTCCCAATGATAGAAAATATAACTATGAATTCTCTGAGCTAGAAAATTAAACGAACGCTTCTATTTCGCAATGTATAATTAAAACTGACAACCTTTTTTAACCTGAGCTCCACCTAAGAAATCAGGTAGGTATTCTTTATCTCATTTATACGACAGTTATCGCATCGGTAATAGCTCGGATAATCATTTTCAGCAGTTGTTGGAAGTATGCAGCTATCTACATTATATGTTTGTTATATTATATTTATATTTTCTTTGTATTATGTCGCCGCAAATTGATAGCCATGATGTCGCGTTTGGAGCGGTTTGTGGGTTTCCGGTCGCACATAGGAGAGAACGATGGAAGTAGGACAAAATATCAGTAGAACAATTATGCGGATGTCTACGACCGTTGATACTAGTCAAAAGGATTAGTTGCACCGTTTTCTGATCAGTTTCCACCCCGTACTAAATTTCAACAACGTATAGTGATAAATTTAATCAACATATTATTAACGTGTAATTGTTCGTTGATGTAGTAAAATACGCCAGACGTCCGTCATGTAAATGATCTCATCGACCTGTGCTTATGTCGCATTAACTTAAAAGAAATATTTAACAGCCAGCTAGCGTAACTGAACACCCGACTGCGCTGTTCGCGTGTGTGTAATCATTTCTAAATGTTGATAAAACTAAAACCACTGATAAGTAGTTGAAAGTATTTATCTTTTTTCTAGCTGTGTCCCGCGATTCCTTCCCCGTGGACTACACATTAAACGTATTTCTAAGGGTTGTTTGTTATTCTAGTATACATATAAGATACAGATAAGTCCGCCCCAGCTTCACACCGATGTTACACAAACACGGAAAAAAATTATCATTTTTTTTTTTTAAATAATGATACTGCAAAATTTAATGATGTATCATGACAACAAATTCGACTTATGACAGAACAACGTCTGAGGCGACAACTAGTTGTTAATTCTACACCTAAATAAATATTTACATCATCGAAGTTTTCATAATCATCTTTATCGTTTTAGAAAATATTATATAATATCCTATTTTTATCACAGATAATGTACAAGTCTAATGGTACAAGAATTTTTCAATTCGGTCCATTAGTTTCTTAGCCTTTTCAACGAAAACAACCGAACTAAGTAACAATCAAATATTTTCTCATAAAATTGGTATAGAAAACATTGCCAAGTCATCAGTATCCGTTTAGTAGCTTTATCGTTATTGAGATATAAACACTCATCCATACAAATTTTCGCATTTATAAGTAAGATATTATAAGGGGGCAAACGAGCAGTTTGTCATTTCGATGACTGCTTACTCTCATAGACTGCTGTCTAGAGAAAAAAAATTGTGTTGTATTACAATTTTATATCAGTATAATTGTAGTTTATGTTTCCTCCTCTATTCTTAAAGACCACCGGGAATAACAAAACGAGAAAATACACCAAAGAAAGTGCCGGCCGAATTTAGGTGCAATGCATGTACCTCTTACTAAAAATAGTTAAATGATTTTAAAGCTAGCTTTAAAGACCGATGAGGTGCCTTGCTTATACAACACCCATGTGAAGTGTGCCTTGGTATGAGCGTCCTCAATAGTGCAACGCGGGTAAAGGGGAGTAAAGTACTTTTATACTGTGTGAGTAGGTGTCAACAGGAATATAAAAGACCAGAGAAGATAGTCTGAATCAGGATATCCTCTGCGTAGCAGGTAACGGGGCCCGTTAGCTGCTTACAATGGAAACTGAATCATCGAGACAAGTTTAAGGGTGCCATTTAATTTTATTGCCTAAACATCTTACATGGTATAACCTAAGCCTTCTGAAACTTGTTTGCCAATTAATAAATAATTTCACCCCATGACACCAATAACCTAAAGAGCAAAACTACGGGTAGTAAATAGACCTTTCCATATTTATTGTTTAGACGTTAATAGAATCTAATTATTTTCGTTAGTCGGCTACGCACACAATTTTTTCGTGATCGTACAGTATTGTCTTACTTATTGATTTATCGTATTAAAGAAATCGTATATATCCAAAGACAACCTTAAGTAAACATCATGTTTTTTGACTAGTCAGTCAATCAAAGAGATAATGCGGCCTTTTAAACGTATTTCAATATCCTTTTGAGTCAAATTTATTAAATTTTGTATTCCAGATAATCTCAGTGGTTGTAAAGAAAGTTGCGCGCATTATATCTAGGTTTTAACTGGGTTCGTGTTGTGACGGGGTCAAGAGTACTAAATACGCAAACGATTAGATTTGCCATGTTAAAAAAACACCTTTGCCACGGCACGTGTACGGTGTACGTATCATTCTGACAGCCTCGTGCATCACTGAAGTTAGCCATACACAATAGACTCAACATAGCCATTGTCAGTGAAGGTAATATCTATTTACTTTGCTCGTAACAAACGTGTCCAGTTGTGAGGGGTTGAAGAGAAGAAGACAACATCTTCGCACAATAACGGACTTTTCAAGGACCAGACTCTTCCAAATTAGGTGAAAACCTGTATCGGCCCTATCCATCGCTCGTGTAGTGTTATGTCAATTTCAAGCTTTGTTCAATATGTAGGCATCGGTATTCAGAATAAGGCTGCTCTGTGTTTAGAATTGTTTCAATTTAGTAACAGCGACGTTATAGATAAATTCAACGTTTAAATGGACCTCTATGCTTTCGGGCGGATCCCTCAATATCTGTTTATTCCCAGGTGAATAGAAACACAACCCATTAAGTAATTGCCTACCATCTATGTCCATCTATTCTAGGGAACTATTGTTCGCAACCCCTGCGTTAGTCAAACACAGAATGATGAAATAATGTTCGGACTTTTCTCTGTGAACGAACCTTGCCCTGTACTGTAATGTAACAGGATGACATCTTTAATACACTTAAGAGTATGATTGTGACTTGTGGACAATGGATACATAAAATGGTATTGAATAGGGTCAATAAGGTCAACTCGCTGGACGTATGTCTCGACACTAAATTGTTATGTACACATTTTTTACATCCGAAATTTGTTTTGTTGGTTTTTGTGCTAGAGACTTAATTACTATACTATAATAATTTTATATCGAAGACAAATACCACTCACAGATTAATCATTAAATCTCAGAAATTATAACACCTATCAGTGTAAAATGTGTCAATAATACAGCGGTAGGTGAGACATTCCTCTAAGCACAATTTTTACAAAACTGTAAGCACTACGTTTACTAAACCCTGAGTTCCGTTTTAGTGGGGGCAAGAGTCAAGGCTTACCATTTGTGAGTTCAGAATTCTCTCACTGTACGGCAACACACCCAAGTACTTCGCTATGAAAGCTTTCCTCGCGAAAAGCAAGATAAGAAATGTTAGTATACTAACTTTGTCACTACAAATGCACAAACCGGTTGCTTGCCTAGTTAAAGTAATAAATAATACAATTACTGGGCTACTCCTCTGTTCAGTCGCCGCGTAACGGCCCTTGTATAAATCAGGTGACTACCTGTTCGTTTGATCCCTTTTCCAATAGAGAGAGAATCTATTAATATAGATACTTTTTCCTTTTCATCTATAAATAAGTAAACTCGCCCCTATACCTACTTGGACACGAACACGGGTTTCCTCAGAGTCCTTAAAAGTGTCGATCTTACAGCCAGACAACGGAGCTCAGTCTTTCGCCAAATTTCGTATATAAGTACACATAAAGTTTAGAACAAATTATGCCGCGTGGTTTCGCTTCCGTTAAATCGTAACAAGAATGGGAATCATTTTTTTGCGGGACGAAAAGGTTTTTGATGTTATTCCAGATCAAAATGCAAAATTTCAGCTACATGTAAACTTCCGCAATTACATTATTAGTCAGGAATATGCCTGATTGGAGAAAATTATTGTTTTTACTAAGATAACAAGAATTAATATGAAATACTAGCGACTGATCTGCGGAGATATACTCCAACTGCAAGACGAGTTTTGGTTCCATCCCGACCTCGTACATTTTTAAGATTTTTATTCGTGTGAATTTGACTCAGCTGACGACGTCACTTGCACTTGCACTCAAGGAGGCTCTCATACTTCCTCGCAAACTATACCTCCCGATACCCTCTTCGTCTGACCTGGAAGTGTCCCCTGACCAATGAGCTCACCTTTTCTATAATTTCTAGTCAATGAAATAACATTTCTACTAATAACCAATAGTAGTATTGCTAAAGGAAACTTTTTTATAAATACTCAACGTGTATGCAGATATGTCTTTATTTTCTACTAGCCACCGGTCAATCACAGACCGCACGAAATGTGACAGCATAGCGATAGTCTTGCGGCGAAATCATGTAAATGAAAGGCACTCTCCGGCCGCAATATTTGACCACTGGCTGGAGCAGTGGTAACACGGCTCGGTTAGGCCGAGCATGTTGCGCCAGTGGTCGCGGGTCGGTTTTATATCTATGTATAATATGCATTTCTATAATAAAATGTTTAAATATACATGACTTCTTAAATTTATAAAAAATATCGAATATAATATATATTTATCCGATGTATAGCACTTGTAATACAAATCCCTACGGTACTAAGCACGGGGCCAGACTAACGCGGTGTTATAAGTCCAGATATATTAATGTTATAACTGCATCACGGTATCACCTGTTACTGTATGATATTAGAGTGTAAATCCTGAAATTATTTAGCGATGTAAAGTTTCAAACTTAAAATACATTTAAGCTTTCAAGAGTTTCCTCTTTGATGTAATAAAATATAACTTAAGTGTTAACCAATAAATGGTACAAGAAAATCGCCTGCAGCCGCGGAAGTTTTACTTTCCAAAGTCTTAGCTCGCAAAGCAATGAGGGTTTTATTCGAGTCGTCGCCTTTGACAGAACAATCACTTAGTGTTGACATATTAAAACAAAAGGAAACAGGTAATTTTCTTAGCATTAACGTTGTTAAACCTCACAACTTTCAGTCTAAGAAATTGCGACTTTTATTCTTTTCGTGCCCACGTGTTGTTAAAAGAGAATAGAAATAATTAGATAATTAATATCTACTTTACTATAACATGAAAGATGTATTTAAGAAAGAGTCAATAAGATTATGCTGAAATAATAATAAAAACCGATTACATAGGGTTCCGTATCATTCTCTATAAACAGAAAAACGCGTTTCTTGTATGAGGGCCTTAAATTATTATTTCTTTCTGTTTTTTTAGTATTTATTGTTATAGCGGCAACAAAAATACGTCATCCGCGAAATTTTTGACTCTCTAGCTACCGTGTTAGCTATGACTAACCATGAAATATAGGCTAGTGACAGAGGGATTCTGTTTTCAACCTTGGAGTGTGGAACCCTAAAAACGATTCTGGCGAAACCTCATTTATAAATTATACAGGATTTTTTCTCCTACATATCTGCACACCTAGATATCATTGGATCTCTCTTTTGTGTGCATCTGTAGTCACATATCTGTGATAAAATTGACTCACACTATTAACATATTTTTAGTTTGATCCTTTCGCAAGGTTTCGCTCTAAATAAGAAAACCTTAAACTAATGTCATTATATATGGTAAGTAATTACGATACCGTATACGGAACTAAAACGTTTGCGTTGGCCCATTCTTCATAGACAGTAGTCTGAATTACGAGTAGCATTTTATGGTCTATTGTGGGCTTATATCAGAATTATTGCATCATTTTAAAGATTCTGCCTGCTGCATAACTTTTAGTCGAAACACACGCTACAGACAACAGCACACATTCGACTACGAACGACATCTTTAGGTTAGGGACTAATTCCAATACGATTCGCAATTTGCCTTGCTCAAATGATACTGCCGCACCCGACCCGTTACCTCTTTTCTACCCTTCGAAACGTTGTCTCGTTACTGGGCTGGTCCTAATAGCAAGTCCGAAAAGGGATTACTGCGTGTAAGTATCAATGTTGCTGTATGTTTATACACAGATCCAATGTTTCTTACATACCGAGGAGTGTAACGAGGAGAATATGAGCGCACATGCTCAATTCTGTACGTGGTTATTTATAAAACCATGAGTACCCGTCGGCTGGAATTTAGGCTGTAGTCGTCTACTAGAATTGCCATGCGATGGTAAATTTCTCTTGCGATAGTGGCGCCATCCGACGGTGAAACTTAGTATTTCTCGGACTGTAATATGATTAGTAAGTAGAAGGCGCGAAGAAAGTGAATTACGCTGATTGTAGTAGACGTGAAGAACCACCTCAGCATGGTTCAAGCCTTGTCGTGGCGGTGGGGCTTAGTAGCCTGAGGTGAAGCCAATGGCACCGAGGGCGATCTTTGCACCCCTCTTATAAGAAGAGGGGGCTTACAGATCAGTAGGAGGAATCGCTCTCGATACCCCTCTTTTAAGAAGAGGGGACCTAAGAGCAACAGGAGGTGGCGCTTTTGCGCAAGGGGCGAGGATGGGAACGTAACGCCAATGCGCTGTCCCAAAGTCGTTGGGGTTGTCCTGTAGTGCTGGGCAACCCCATCTGTGGAGGTGAAGTTGGTACCTTAGGAGGCTGACTTGCCATCGAGATGCCCTGATGATTTTTGTCCCGGGGCACCTCAACAAGGGCGGCACTGATGGCACTCGCGGTGGTTTTTGTGGGTATTCGGCACTATAACGTGCCGCGAACCCCACACACTACTGGACCCCACCCAGGGTCGGTGAAGGGGCGTAAATGCGTTTCCCCGCGTCAAAAAAAAAGAGGGTGACGAACCACCCGTACAGATTGTAATCGAAATATGACGAAGCTCTTAAATATCTTGAGCTATCCTCTTGAACAGGCCAAAATACAGAATTTTACAAACATTTGCACTTAGTTAGTCCTGAATCATCGTCGAGATGATTCCAAAAACACTCCGCTCTATTTCTAAGTCCTATGAGCCTTTACACTATTTGACGATCAGCTGGCTCAGTTGGGAACGTGGCGGTTTATCCGCGTGTTGTGTCAGAGTTCATGGATGTTTATGTATGCAATATATGTATTTTCTATAATAATAATCTTAAATATATAAAATTTCTTAAAAAAATGATCTCGTAGATTTTAACATTAAGAGATACTTTGCCGCATTGTAGCCGGAACCAGAACTCATTAATTGCTATGCTGTCACATTTTGGTGCCGTATGTGGGAATCTGGCTCATTAGGGCCTGGGGCAACCCATCTGCACCTCCGATGATGGAGCACGTAATATGTATGGCATATAGTGTCAGGCACGAGTGCGATCGAAATGTGTAGTTGTTGTCGGGTAGACGGACGACGTCACGTTGAGCAGGACGGGGCTGTTCGTAGAAGACGCTTAAATAGTTCAGTGACGGACGATGTAACTTCCCACAAACGATTGCGAGACGAACGCGAAACATTAGAAAAAAAAAACTATTTCCATTGCACTATTCAAATTAATTTGCCAAGAAATTTCTTCTAACCAGTCCCATTTCTATATTTTATTTGCCTATTCTTTAAACATTAAGATGACAAATAAAACTTTACTTTCTTCCAGTTACAGCTACAGACTTAAGTTAAGGTCCAATTTGACACTTAAAATTCTTCACTGTCAATATAATTCTCTCGAACTTAGCTACGCATAAAGGCGAGTTGTTATATCATTTACTAGATATGTAGCTCCGTATATCTACCCGTTACTTCTAGATATATTATCTGAGTGATCGGATAATGTTGTGATGTGAAGTCGAGACGAAGCAGCTCTCGGCCCTCAGCGCCGCTTCTGTATAGAGCTAAATTGATTATTGATTCTTGTTTGATATTAAAGAAAGTCATTGTTGTACACAAAACCAAGACAAACTGTTGAAATTGTACTGTCAAGTAAGTCAGAATGTTACTAATAATGATGTGTTATATATATAGATACCATACGTCAGATATATTATATTATCTTGTGTAAATTTGTATAAATAAATACTTTAATAAATAAATTTATTATTTGTTATATGTAAAGAATATTGCGTATCTGGTGAACTACTGCGACAGTTGCGTATTTGAGTAAGCGGTAGCTCATGCTGCATTGCAGCGTAATTGGACCGACACGATCTAATTACGCTGCAATTAAGCATGAGCTACCGCTTACTCAAATAGGTACCTCCCACACACATAATACGCGCGTTTCGTGTGGTTTACGAGTGGCCGGTGTCCCATTAGAGGGGAGGCGGAAAGCGGAGCGACGCATCTGAATGACAGTAATGCGGATGTCTATGGGCAACGGTAGTCGTCAAAATGATCGATTGCTCGTTTGCGCACCTATACTATAAAAAAGTTGTAGAGAGCTATGTGAATAAGTACATAAATTGTGTAATACAATAATTAGGTACGCATGCTTCACTTATATTACTAATACTTTAATATCACCAATTAGTTTTTAGCCGTTACCAGGAAATGGTATCGTTTAACTGGCATTACCGAATTACGTCTATCAACACCATTATATTACATACACCTAATTAGCGTAGACGACAATTTGTGTAATGGCTTCGTGTTTAATGTTGAGCAGTGGACGGACAGAGGTGTATTGGTGATTCTAGGGCACCTACACCAGTAGAAGTAACGCTATGCTGCATGGCAGATAAGATCATATGGCACCGCCTTAAAAGTGACAGCTGTTAAGTTGCGATTCGTGCGGTTAATGAGTCGCCGTCAGCCGACGGTGGCCCATTAAAGAAGGACAACACACCTGCGTAAGCGGATGATAATGGGCGTCTGTAGTCACACAATAGCTCCAATTGCTAGTTTGTCCCCCGATGCTATAAAAATATTCCGATTTACTCCGGAGAGATCGGACAGTGGTGAAATATAAAATGTCCTCATTTTAGACAGTTTGCTGTCCGTAGTGTTTTGAAATTTAAATTCAGGAAACGAATGGAAGCATTTGAGTTTATGTGTGTTTATAGTTAACCTCATTGAGTATTCGCTAAAAATATTAGGCGTTCCGAAACTCCGTTTTAACTGCACCAATTTCACATACGAAGCTTTCTTTCATATAATCAAAACTACTAATGTGGCTGTTTCTGGAGCTTTTTATAGTATAAAGGAGAAAACGAGAAATTATAATTTGACGACAACCGACGCCCATAGACATCCGCATTACTATTGTCATGCGAATGCGTCGTCCCCCTTTCGTCAATTTAAATAATCCTCCAATAGGCACAATGTAATGGTACTTAAACGAAATCCGAATTTCTACTGAAACCCTCACACCGTAAGTGGATAGTACATTTTATATGACTGGAATAAAACAAGGGGGTAAAGTAATGAAACGGCAGGGAAACTTATACTCGGTAAGGTAATCCAGGATCAAACGTTCCGAGTTTTAAGGAAATCCGATCCACGTACCAAGTGTAGTCACGAAATAAATACGGGAGCCTCGACGCGCCAAGCTGAAGGTTAAAAGCAGCATCCACGGCGAGTACGGCTTATATAATATCATAGCTCGGATTCATCTCGATTGTATGCGTGATTCTTAAATGGATTAATTGAAAATCCATCTTAGATCGAAATTCACACTTACTAGGTAAATCTACCTATTCATGTCTATGTTGATCGACGACGGGGCAAATGGGAAGTTGATGTCCCTGCTGTACCCAGTCCTAGGTGAGGAATCTCCGAGCACCAGGCAATGAGCCTCTTCTAGGAGTTTATTGAAAGACGGGTTTGTTCAGCAGTGGGCTGAACAAATACAATGTAATTATTTATATAATATACTTCCATTGTGCAAACCGTTGTTCCATGGCGCAAACCGTTGTTTCATGGCGCAAAGCCTTGTTCCATGCAGCAAATGCCGTAGTTGGCATTTGTATATTATGGAAGAGGTAGTGCCATGCAGCATAGGAGGAGGTGGTGCATGAATATTGCATGACACTATATCCACCTATGCAACGGAATTGGGCTGGCATGACCGGGGAGGTACATCTCGCTCACATAATACCACCGTAAAGTGAAATTTACAGTGTCGCGTTTGTGCGCAGCCGGTGGTCCATTTGGGCGGAGTAAAGGAGGGCAACGCATCGGCATAGTAATTATGTGGATGTTCATGTGCATCGGTTGTCGTAAAAAAAGTTGCTCTGTTGCTCGTACTCTATAAAAAAAAAATGTAACTGTCCAGACGGAAGTTGTCCTGTCATAATTGCCGAATTTGTTATCAGGGTGACACCTGATTTCAATTAGAAACATTAGTCAATTTACATAAAATTGAGATTTTTCAACCCTATTTAAATAATCTCAATAAGCTAGAAAAATGGGTACCTTTTCGAACATATACCTACAAAAGTGTACCATTTTTTTAAGCATTATAACAAATGCATAAAAATAATATACATTTAGTTTATATTATTTAGTTTAATTTCAAGACATTTCGGAAATAGTCTTAACCATCCTTGGAATTTCTGTAAAGATAATATTGTGCTAATGTTTACATGCATAACTTAGATGCAGACCGGGCGGCGAATTCAAATAGTGGGTACGGAAATATGCCGCTTCACAACTCGCAAAGTTCGCTCGTTCATCAAGTTCCCAAGCAACAACTAAATATAACTCTCGTGGAAATAACATATTGTTTGTATTTACTTTGCAATGAGATGATGCAGAATCTGGGCTCTTCTGGACTCATGTTTAACGGTGTAGGCTAGCTGTACTATCTCCACCATGGTTCAAGCCTTGTCGTGGCGCTGGGGCTGAGTAGTCTGGGGTCAACCCAGGCGAAGCCAATTGAACCGAAGGGGATCATTGCACCCCTCTTATAAGAAAAGGTGGCTTAAATATCAGGAGGAGGAATCGCTCTCGGTACCCCTCTTATAAGAAGAGGGTACGTAAGGGCAACAGGAG
>JAFELO010002046.1:14630-61550 GCA_017140195.1 Eumaeus atala
TATATGATTGTGTAAATGTATGTGTGTGATGATTGGTTTACATAAAATATACTTCTGATTACAATGTAAGTGTGACTTTATGACAGTTAGCGTAAAGTACAACAGAATATAATAGAATAGAAGACATTTGTTCGGTATATTACAATTTGTGTATTTTTTATGGTTTAATCATAACATTATAATAAATTCCTTATTTAAGGATTACACCCATATTATTACAATTATATTCAAAATATACATAAGTTACTAACGATAACAAAATATCATTGGCGTGTATTCTGGTTTATCCTTCTATTCTTCTAATGAATATGACATGACATGATTTTTCAGGTTAGCCTCTGCTATAAAGATGTTAATGCACTGTGGCCTTATTCAAATTTCATATGTATTATTTCGAGACAAACTATTTCCCACAGGAACATCCTCTTATAAATATATTCAACAATATCGTCTTCTTTCGTTGACGTATAAAAAATTCGTAATGAACATTATATTTTTCTTTCTGCAGCTTGAAAACTGTCGACCAAATCCTTTGCATCTTGCAAATAAAATTATATTTTCTCAGATTTTTGCGCTTTGTCCTTTAGACGATTAGAGTAGTCTAGATGGTCGAACAGAATTGGCGGTAGTTTGTACAATTGTCTCGCTACAAATACTGGGACTACAGATTTAAGCAGACTGATAATGTCTGCAAGGTCCCGTTCTTACTTCCCTTTGTTCTTGCGTAGAACTTATCTTCTATGACTGGGAATAGCGTCGCAAAAAAGAGCCGTTGCGTTCTTTATTTCCTCCGCTTTAAACGAAGAACTGCACACGCGAATAGTGTCTCCTCATCTGCCACCGATACTTTATTTTCAATGTACCAGAGAGGTTCATTAATGAGAATATTGCACTCCTTGCATTTTAAAATGTTCATAATTTTTACACCTCCCGGCTTAACCACGGAACACGCCTGGATTCACCCCAAGCTACTGAGCACGACCGCCAGGACAAGGTTTCAGCCATGGTGGGGACGGGAATTTAACCATATCACGCAGGTGAAACCCCAAGGCACTGGCAGTAACAAAGAGAAAAAATATTGATTTATTTGCAAATTATAAAACGATTAAAAATATTAAAAGCTTATACGAAGTAGTTGCCATAGGCTGTAACACAATCCTTTAAGCGCTCAGTCCAGTCATCAATATAAGCATTCAATTTTTCCATGTAGAAATTTTTCACTGCCAATCGTATAGTTTGTTTTAGGGACTTCAAATTATCATGGCGTTTAGTGCAAGCTGTTCTTTAAAACTGACTGTAAATCATAATCTAGCGGATTAAGATCAAGACTAGACCACGGCTAGTCTTCAGTTCTGATGTACTCCGCGTCCTTCGCTGCCAGCCAAGACTGCGTGGACCGAGTTTTGCGACCCGACGCCGTGTCATGCTGGATGGACCGGACCATATTCGGTTATAGAACATGATGTTCTTAAGGGTCATAACTGCCTTCTCAAGAATTATATCTTCATACACCTGAGCCGATTTATAGCTAATGCCTCACCAAAACATCACTGAAGCCGGATAATGCCCACGTTGCACTCTATCGACTAATTGGAGAGCTCCCTTTAAGCATAAATACGGTCGTTTTATTTGTTAAAATGTTGTTCAATTGCAAAAAAATTCCATTTATAAACTAGATGTTTGTGTGACCTCCCTTTGCGTACCGCTTCATTAGTTGTTCCGATTATACCGCCCGATTTTTTATTTAATGTATCAGTTAAGAAATAACCAGTGCGTCTCCTATATGCTGCAAGTCCTAAATCGTCTCTTAAAATACGTGACAGGGTTCAAGGTGTTGTCTCAATTTCCAGAGATAAAATGTTTTGCTTTCGGACAGGATTTCTTCAAATCCTTTCCCTTACTGCTTTGACCACATTTTTCTTCCGTACGAGCACTATGTGGACGGCAAGATCTTTCTCTATCACATATGGAGGAAGTCTCATTGTGCCTATTGGTAGCCCGGTACAGAAACATTTGACAAATACCTAGTATATGGAGAGTTTCAAGAATTGCACAAGACTCCATACCTACCTTGTGTAATGCAGTCACAGCGATTCTGTTCCCTTTATCACCCCATTCTATTTTAGTATCAATATAAGTACTGACTTATGTCCAGACTAAGTAAAATTTTACACAGGAAATTCCTATCGATTACGGAAAGCTTTCCTTTAATTTTCCTTATAGCATCTTTTTATATTACAATAAAACTACTTTCACGGTTTTTATCGCGGTTAATTTAACTATTTTATTAGCAGGGATAGACTCACCATGGTTGCTGTAAAGCTAGTTAAATAATTGAATGAACCGTGATAGAATCCGTAAAAGTAGTTTTATTGTAATGAGTAACATTCGCGTAAACTTAAGATACGGATATCTTTTTTATTTTTTTTAACTTTTATTTGAAAATATAAAAGTTGTGGTCCGGAAGGACAGTGCAATTTGCCTGGATTATGTCAATGCAGGTTCAAGTATAAATAATAACATTATTTGAGACGAAAATAAGCCACCTGTTTATCCCCAGAATACAATAATCCTTTATATTAATTCTTGAATAAATTATAAATATTTAACTTTTATATCAACTAATAATGCGGAAAGATGCTAGTTGGTTATAATAGACATTTGGTTATTTTTTCATAGTATAGGGGGATAAACGGGGATCCCTTCTACGGCTACAGACGCCCATGAACATCAGCATAATTACTATGCCCTCCTTCCCACCTCCCCCAATGGTAAAAAAAAAAATTTACACACTGTATATATTTTTTCCCTTGATATGCAATATGAATGCAGGCCCTGCATTCATATTGCATATCTATCATATTGCATATATCTTGAGATGGGATAATTTTTCACTGTTTCCTGTTTATCCGCACGGACAATGGCTATGCTGATATGTTGCTTTCACCCCTTGCCACCACCAGCCACCACCACGGCTTTGCTGCGGTATCGTGTGCGCCTGAGTCGTAACGGCCCTGGTTGAACACTGGAACCTAAACTACATTATGATCTATATTTTGCTCTCCAGACCAGCTAAAAAATCATGTAGTGTTGATTTCTCTTTCTTTTTTTTTATACCGGCTACTCACAAATCGCACGAAACGCGACAGCGACAGCAAGTTTGCGCGTGGTATCTCCCCGGTCGTGCCGGCCCAATTCAGTTGCATAGGAGGTTGTAGTGTCATGCACCATGCATGGCACTACAGCCTCCAACGCAGCATTGCACTATCTCTATACTATGTACTGGATGTGGTAAATACTTATGGGAGGCAATGTCCATGAGACGTGTCAATTAGAATAGAATTTAAATAAATGTATAATTAACTACTTCTCAGCATCGTAGACAAAGTGATAAAGACATGGAAAAAAAAGAGAAGGCAAATCAAATTCAATTTTTTTATTTAAAACACTATAATTAGCAACAACTCTTATCAACCAGCTAACCAGGCGACCCATCCAAAAAAACCCATAAACTCAATATAAATTCACCTCTAAGTTATTATTCGCCTTCTATTATTATTTTCACGAAGAATTTCTCCGCTACATAGTATTCGTTGTTTAAGTCACATCCCCACCTTCGTTACAATATTCATGCGGTGATACGAGAGTCACGAGGAGGTAAGGGGGAAATAAAGGATCGAGGGAAACGTTGTTTGATGTAAATGTATTATACGTGTTACGTTTCGGTGACGTATTTTGCGTGCACCGGAGCGTACATGCACACAGAATGTTTGCAAATGCGTACGCGAGCATGAAAATAGGTCTTCCATTCCAACTACTGGGCACGACAATATTATGGGTTTGAAGGGTAATGTTTCCACATATATCTATCGGGAATTATTTATTTTTGAAGTTTTACTTGTTTTGAGTTAAAGAGAAGTTAGTTTTTTACGATGCGCGCGTACACCGTCACAAAAATACTCTGAAATTAGCTATGGTCGACATCTTAGTTTTTCACAAAAAATATTTTAATGCGTTAAAATAACAATTTCAATACATTAAACACTTTTTTCTATTGTTAGTGTCGCACGCACGAAGGATGAAGTTTTAAAAAAGGTTCTTATCTTGTTACGCCAAAGAAGTATAACATCTAATGTGTGTACACAAATACACACACAATATTTAATTCTACTAGCCTTGTGCCATGGTTTGACCCTCGTCAAATCTATCCTAAATTATCATTCACTTTTCGGGATGAAAAGCAAATCATTTCCTTCTCTACACCTATATCCGTATCATATTTTACGAAGACCGCATAAGCGATGTATTCTGACAGCTCGTTGTGAGGATGTTTAAAAAACCGGCCAAGAACGAGTCGGTTTGGCCTGAGAAGGATTCCGTGGCAGCAACCAAAAAAAAGTATCTTAAACAGATTTTGTCCAAACCAATTGTCTTAAAGGTTTTAATTGAATCCTATAGTATCATTTTTTAGTCTTTCAAAGTTGAGAGGCTGGAATAGCGTGTGCACCCCCTAGTGTACATACTATTTATCACTATAGAAACAACATTTAGAAATAACTACTCAATGATTGACACAGTTGTGTTCTTCCGAAAAATAAAATTCATGCCGCTTTCATTATTTCGTTGCGGGACGTGAATTGCAGCTACCCTCTAAATAAAATGTATTCATGAGCTCCGAGTAAAACATGTGTGACTGACGTACGGACAAACGGATGTGACGAAATATTAAGGGTTCCGTTCTTTGACATTTGCCTACGGAACTCTAAAAAAGAAACTATTCTTGATTCATGCGACCCCATGACACCAGCTACGTACGTAAAATATACGATACCAGTTAAGTGTTATATTATAACCCCTTAGGATAACTTTAGAAGATGAGTCAGCAAAAATGTCTGCGAATATAATGAACTTCTAAAGTATAGACATGATTTATCGGCAGTCTTGCTTATTTTTAGGCACATACTACATCGATCATTCATAGGACGGCTCTAATCGATACCTAGCTCTTTTCATAATATCAACTGAAATTTGTAACGCTATTGTGGTATCGCTAATTAAAAGAGCACAGTTTTTATAGGCTTTAATAGGTTATGCCCAATTGGGCTGGCACGAATGGAGAGGTAGCTCGCGCATAGTCCTAGCCATGCTATCGCGTTTCGTGCGGTGTGAGAGCAACCGATGGCCCGTTGAATGGTAGGCGGGAAAGAAGGAACAACACTACACATAAATAATGCGGATGTTGAAAGTAATCATAAGGATTCGATAACATAGCAGCTAAAACGTTTGACGTTCACATACACGCATGTTGTAAGAGGTAGTGCCATGCTGCATAGAAGGAGGTAGTGCCATGCATGGTGCATGACACTACATGCTCCTATGCAACGGAATTGGGCCGACACAGCCGGGGAGGTACCTCTTGCTCACTTGATACCGGCGTAAAGTGAGTAACCGGCGGCCCCTGGGGGGGGGGGAGGTGAAGAGGAAGGTAATTCTGCTGATGTTTATGGGCACCGGTAGTCGTTGAAGGGCTCCGATTGGTCGTTTGCCCCCTATACTATAAAAAAATACAAAATTTAGAGGATTTGTAATATCAGCCCTTTTTCATCCCTTTTTATAGTGTAATGGGGTGAACTAACAGACGATGGACTGGGATAAACACCAACGCGCACAGATATCCGCATAATCAAGGTAACGTTGCTCTCCTTTCCTCCATTGGGACACTGCAGGCTCACAAACATCACAACTAACACTGTGCAGTACTGTGAGCGTCGGTCATAGAAGAGGTGTAATTCGACTGTAATGTAAAAAAAGTGCGATATCATTTTTTGTGGCGGCACTATGAGACCGGGAGGTACCTCCCTGGTAGTCCCGGCCCTATTAGGCAGCAATTTATCATCCTGCCCCTTAATAAACACCTCCCTCCCAATTTTCCTCCCATAAGACACAATGGATGGAAAAATCGGAACAGATTGTTGCACATGTAGTTCCAGAGAATGAGAAATATTTTCGGACCGAATTGTGTTGATATGGCAAATTTATTTGCAAAAAAATATCAAAAATTATGGAACAGTCGCCCAAACTGGGAATTGAACCCGTAATGTTCTCCTTGTACATTTGTACCTCATGACACTTAAGCTCAATTTGGACAATCGGTTATTTTATTGTTAGGTCCTAGGCTAGGTTTGGATTGGGAGCAGTGTTGCCCGAATGTGATCTTATCCTAGTGTAGGAAGGCAAACAGCCGGAACCTTCAGGTGCAGTTCTCGCACTTCTGTCATTATCTCCTATGGACTATAGGATCCTCAAACATTTCAAGAACATAGCCGTCGCGTTACTGTGGATTTTCTATAGTATAAGGGGCAAGCGCTTAATCTCGCAAATATCTATTGGCCGGTGTAGCCACCACCCACATCGTAGTGCAGGTAGATAGTGACTACCTCCCATATCTCATTAAAAACGAACAGGTCATAGATAATTACCGCCGCCTGTAGACTCCGGCATAGTCCGAAGTGGTGCAGGCGCATTGCTGGATCAACATCTATCTCAAATGCGCAGGCGCATTTGAGATAGATGTTGCCTCTTTTCTAGAAGGAGCCCAATTCGTATCAGTTCGGATATATAGATGGTGACAGCTGGTGCCGCAGCGATGTTGTACGCGGAAAATATAATATATATTCCTTACTATCGTTCATGCCAATATGGAATGAAGATTTGAATGAATCTATGGATTGTTCGATTGATAGGCGAACCCCATAGATGTCAATGTGTCAAGAGAATTATATTTTTTCTATAATTTTCTCTCGTGAAAATCACGTGAATTAGTTAATGTTTAATAAGAATAACAATATAATTGCTGTGTAATTGTATCAGAATCGGCGTTAAATACTTCAAATGTCGTTTCTTATTACTTTACAGGTTACAACCTTATGACAAGAAGTTTTATTTTGCTGACTTTCTAAGATACATCTTAAAACAATAAACTTATTATTTTACAGAAACTCAATTACTTAATAATGTTTAACTACATAAAACTAAAGCCTTATATATAAAGGACCATTCAAGTTGCAGGCTGGAGTCTCGGACAGCTGCCAGATAAGACTTCATATCCTTACTTTATACTAACCAATATCAAAAACTGTGTAACTGATCATTGTTATAAACTGTCACATATAAAGACTTTGTTCACGATTGCGAATTTTGAACGATCAAATAAATGTATTCTAAAGTTTAATAAACCTCTATAGTATTTAATAAACCTCTATAGTATTTAAACCCCTGTTGACTCCTATTACAGAATTTATACAATAGAATCTTATATACATAATAAATGGTAACAATTACATATAAGAAAACTAGCAATCCGCCTCGGCTTCACTCGTATATAACAAGGGCGAAATAGACAATAAAATCTTCGGGCCTTGCTCTGTTCTAGGTTGAAAACGTTGTTACGCTGTCTTTTTATGTAGTATAGCGGGACAAACGAGCAATAATAAGCCTTCCTACGACTGCCATATGCCCATAAACATCATCATAACGACGCATATATATATATCGTTTATTTATAATTCAATTGATCGGCAATAGCATTCCGATGCGATGCCCTCCTTTTCACCTTGCCCTCCCCCCCCCCAAGGGGCCATGGGCTGTTTTGTGAACAGAGGTATGGCCGCTACTTCCACTTCAACGCTTTTTTAAAAGACGATAAAAATACTCAAGTACGAACGGGGCGAAACGGCTTGGCAAGTTAAATTCATACAAAAGTTACACATGCCTGCGATAATTTCTAGAATGTACTCTAAACATGCAAGTCATGCCTTCTTTTGTACTTGGAATTAATTTCTGCGTAACTTCACGTAGACGGGGGCGCTAACGATCGGTGCGGGTTTCAAAACCATTAGCGGTTTTTGGATATCGTAACATAGATATTATTTGTCTTTGCTTTTACATCAAGAAAAATACATATGTATAAGCTGTGGCCTGAACCATTTTTAAGCATATATAATGCTTGTATTAGAGGATTCAGCTCTTCCATAGCGAATGTTACAATCTGAGCTATTTCAAAACATAGCAGAAAGAAAGTAAAGTAATTTTTTTTATTTTAACTTAATGTATATTAAGTTATTATTTTACTAATATTAACTAATGTGTGCGTGGGTGTGTGTTTATGTGCGAGTGTACATGAGTGGTGTGGCATTCTAGCCCTACGACAAAGTCATGGGTTCGGTGCTTATTGACCACTAGGTAGCTAATAGTACTTTGTACAACCAGGTAAATGAAACCAGATGAAAGATTACCAAAGCAGATATACAATGGAAATGTGGAAGGATGTATGTACCAGGGAAGACCAAGACTGACACCTCACGGTCAAATTGATCGGATACTGTCCGAAGGTGCATCGGCGTGTTTGGCCGAAGAGAGTAGTACAGGAAGCAAGTGGAGGAAAGCAAGGAAGTGCAAGGATCGTGATATGCGGCACTCTGCTAATCCCATTATAGATCCCCTTACTACAGAATAACCCCACCACCTTTGGGACAGTGCAATGGGTTGAGGTTTCAATCTTTGTCCCATGCCCCGTGCGCAAAAGTGTTGCCTCATTTTAGACCCTTCTTCTTATAACAGAGATACAAAGGGCAGCTGCCTCCTCGGTTCATTTGGCATCGCCCAAGGTGTCTCGGTTCACCCCAGGCTACTGAGCCTTACCGCCACGACAAGGATTGAACTTTGGTGGGCTGATAATTACCGCTAAGATAGTGTTAAAAATCTATCTAGTGCGAGTAGCATTCGTACACTGAAGATTCCATACCAACGATAGGTATAGGGATGGGAATTTAATTTTAAAAACTTATATTTGCGTATGCACTTGAAAGAAACGAACTGATATACGTTCTTTTTTTAATCTGCTCTTCCAATTCTTTACTTCAGGGAGTAAACTGGTGAATGCGTGACTACGAGGTCGGCGAAAGTTGACAAAGATATCAGTCTGTGATGACTAGAAAAAGAGAGAGAAAGAGAGCGTTACGTTTAATATATTACAGTATAGGATAGAGAGAGATGTGTGAGCTCACACTTTATTTCCTTCTCTTAAGGCCAGACATGTTTCATATAACAAAAGAAATTTCACTTCGGTCGTGTGGTCTACAGTACACTTGTATTTTTTGCTGTAATAAAACCATAAATTGCTAAGTTGATTTCGTTTGCTTTATTTTTTTTTTGTATTTTCTTAAATTTTGCAATATTTCATGAGTGGTCACAGAGAAGTAAATATAATTTATATAATTTACTACTTATAAGTAAATATAATTTAGCTCTATAACAGTCATACAGACAGACGGATAACAAAGTGATCGTATAAAGGCAGTTTATATTTTGAAGCGGGAATGTTTTATAAAGAACAAACGAAGAAACGCAGTTGAGTATAAATTTATTCCCGGCACTTCTGTGAGAATATAATGTTATAATTACGCGGCATAAATAATTCATTCGTTAAACAGCGCTGCGACGTGACTGGCATACAGCGCTTTTGGTTCCATGGGGCGAGGGACTGATGCGTAGGTAATGCGTAATAATACGAATTAAAAATTTAATATTACTAGCTATGTCTCGTGGTTTTACCCAAGTAAAATCTGTCCCAAGGGAACGATTTCGAAATGAAAGAAATATTTTTCGGGATAAAGTCATTGTTCCAGATTGTGGGCTGTCATACCGTCAGCAATGTTTGCATAAAAAATTATAGACAAACATTAGCAACGGTTTCATTTATAATATACGTAGGTTTGTCATAAACATTGCAAAAATTTTTTTTGAATTTCAAATAACATTTTTTACTTTCACAGTTTGTTAGTTTAATACACAATTTTACAATAAAACAATTAAAAATATGAAAAGCTTATTCGCAGTGGTATCCATTGGCTGCAACACAGTCCCTTTAACATTGAGGCCGGTTATCAATAGAAACACGCACTCTTTCCATGTTGAAATTATTCTCTGCGAATTGCATGGATTGTTTTGGGTACTGCAAATTATCATGGCGTTTAGAGCAAGCTGTACTGTCTATAACTGAGAATAAATCATAATCCAGCGTATTAAGGTCGAGAATAGATGAAGGGTATTCTTCAGAGCTGATCAAATTCGGAACGTTTGTTTTAACGGAAATTACTGAACAATCAGTTATGTTATTAACTACCTTCTCTAGAATGGTATCTTGACATACTTGAGCCGATGTTTTGATACCTTTTCCACAGAAATATGACCCGGTCACTACTTCATAGCTAACAACTCACCAAGCCAACACTGAATCTGGATACTGCCCACGTTGCACTCTGTCAAATAATTGGGAAGCTTTCTTAGAGCTTTGAGCATTAATGCGTACATTTTATTTTTCTCAATTGAAGAGTGATCTCATCCGTAAACAATTTTTTTATCCTCGCTTTAAATACCGCGTCAGTAGTTGTTTCAGTTTTATCACACTATACATCAGCTAAGAAATTACCAGTACGTCTGTTGTACGCTGCAAGTCATGATTCATCTCGTAGGATACGCGACATGGTTCTGGGTGCTATTTTCATTTCCCGAGGTTTTGCTTTCGGACATGGTTTCTTCGAATTCTGTCCTTTCCCTTTTTTCGTACGAACACTTAGTATCGCGAAATATTGTACAGTTTATGCGCGCCCAAATGAGAAAACACAATGAACAAGCATATAAATAGGACAGATTCCAAATTCAAGTGTTATATTTTTTATTTTCAATTTTAACAGTATTTCTGGCCAGACTAAGTATATTTAATAATTGCCCAACTTAATTATTTCATCAGGTGCAGCGGCATAACTGGTGTACAACGCTTTTGGCCAGAGAAGTCGGGACCTGTATAAGTATAATACGTATCAAAAACGTAATGGTATAATTGCGCTGTTTTATTTTATTACTATTTATTTATCCTTTATGTACATATGTAGTATTTATTAAACCGAACTTAAAATCAAGGAATTGTACAGAGGTATGCTCATCTCCATTAGAGATCTCTGCCAGCAAAACCATTAAAGTTTATGAAGACAATTAGAAGTGGATATAGAAGGTAGGTACATCAAAGAGGCTTAGAAATAAAAGAGAGCATCAGACAAAAAAAAAAACAGTATACAGCAATGTTTTTATAAATATACGCATACGCCTATATATTGTATATCCCATGTATACAATATACTTACGTATACTAAATACGCATACAAACCTAAATAACATATATACCACAATAAACCTACAAAAATAAATTACTTTTATAATAAATATACAAATAAGGACGCCTCCATAACGATGTTTGATAGTGCTTCTTCAGTCTGGATTTAAAAGCGTAAGCCGAGGGGCTTTGCTGTATATGTTCCGGAAGAGCATTCCACAAATGCGCAGCACGTACATTAAACGAGTTTCCGTAAAATTTTGTAGAATTAGAAGGTACGCATCAATGTGCATGCTCTTATTGGTCTGTCTCTCGGAGGAGTGTAAAGAAATTAACAATTCATCCGTTAAATAAGACCAAAGATTTGCGACTACAATACGTAGTCATATTATATTTACTTTACTACGCGCTGACCAGACCTATTAAGCGTCTCAAAATAAAATATGTGCACAATATAAAATGTTACACTATAAATACAACTTAAAAACATTCGCGTAGGTTCGACTTTCCAAAAAGAAATATATCATATGTACGCCTTAGAGTGACAGCTCAGTATGAAATCGTGTAAAATTTTTTTGTTAGTCAATGACACTAGCGAAATAATTGTTATCTCGGATTTTATTCAAACTTTCTCGATACCATAGTTCATGTCAGATTTTCATAAATTAGGTTTATTTCTTTCATAAAGTCTAAAATTTATTGTCTACTCCATGAACAACGATAATTTTCTGACCAACTGCGTAAGAACAGAGGGTAATTACTGCTATGGTCAGATTTGCTTGACGTAACTCGAGTAACACCGGATATATTAAACTATATTTTAAGCCATGTCCATTAATTATTTTTAATTCGATATAGTTGATGAAACGTATTGTCACTTTTTGATGGAAATTCATGTTAACTTTTTTTCTTCACTAACATCGCAGCTTGCAATTGAATAAATGAATAAATTTATACTAAGTCGAAAAATGAATTATTTTTGGAAAATTTATATAAATTAATTTATGTGTTCAAGTGTTTTAATTTAGTGATATCGTAATCATGTCCATTTTCTCGATTTAATTAACGCGTCTGCAACAGATACGTTATTATGATGTCGAATATTTTAATAAGAATCCATAAAACTTTCACATTTATTTTACGCGAAATAAATTTTACAATTCTCGTTATATCGCCCAAAATGTTGCCAATACGAAGAACATTTATATACATATTATAGCTACATTTTAATAAATAATTACGGAAGTTCCACGGCACAAGAAATAATGAAGCTATTTTGAAATGTTGATGACAAATTTCTGAGGCAAGGCGATATGGAATATTTTAAAAGCCGGTACGTAAAAGAAGTTTGTTCTTAATTATCTTTCATAACATATCATTCATCATTAACTAGCATCACCCCGCAGCTTTGAACGCGTAACTTCGGTCCTATTAGTCATAGCGTACAGCTTTCTTCAATAAATATTTTTTTAATTCAGGCCAGTAGTTCCAGAGATTAGTGCGTACAAACAAACAAACTCTTCCGCTTTATATTATTAGGAAAAACTAGCGGCGTTGCGACACAAAGTATAGTAAGGGTCAATTCACACGTACCACAACCACACCACGTCGCAACGTTTAGATGTGGTCAAGCTGTGGTTACGTGTGAATAGTGTCGCAGCGGCTTTTTGCAGTTGCGTTGTGGCACCGACAAAATGTCGATGTGGTCACGTTGTCGCTGTCGTTGCGATGTGGTAACTACGTGGTCATGTGAAGTTATACTCCGGCTTTCCCAGAGGCAACACGGCTTGACTGAACGTAGTCATGGAGGAAAGATTGTTGTTGCTATCCTTGTCATGGCTTTTATTAATAAGAAGAAGACGACGATATCAGCGTATTCGTCGAAATAGAATTTATTGGGTACATCCTTTATTGGAAAACAAAATTCAAAGCCGTACTGATTACCCTAAACTTCGAAGGTTCAAGAAGAAATTTTATAAAAAAATTTGAATGAACAAGAATATATTTGACTACTTGTTAGAGGAACTGAATAGTGAGTTGAGGAAAAAATTTACGGCCATGAGAAAGAGCATACCATCTGTTGAACGTCTGGCAATGACATTGAGGTGAGTAATTTTTTTTTATAGTTATGAGTAGTTAGAAAATATGATTAGTGCCATCTACCGGGTCAGCCTCACCGGGCAGATGAAACTAATTTATAAAATATAAAATACAGGTGCAAATTACCTGGCTGTGCTCGCGGCACTATCGCTACTTTCATTAAAAATTCAAATATATATTAATATATATTCAGATTGGCTATTACAGATTTTTTACCTATGCCTTATATAGAAACATATTATTGTTTTAATGAAAGTGGCGCTAGTGTTGCGAGCAAAACTAAACCCGGCCTCTTAATTCATTAAGAATAAAAAGTAAAAATTGTGGGCACGTTTCATATCATTGCAACAGTATGCGTGTATAGTCAGTGTCATATCGACCTACCCTTATCTGTCAAATTTCTGCAACTAAATTTCAACCTAATTTCAAACGCATAGAGATCAACATCAGTTGTTTTTCTTTCACGGATTTTCATAGGCCGATGTGTCGCTGACTGTACGTTACGGACACGCCACACATCCGGTCTGCTCAGACCTTTATTATTGCCAAGGAGTTCATTTGCAACTGTGGTAGGGCAGATAGGAAGGCGAAAACGAAGAGCGTACTTATATATTTTTATTTACTGTGTCATTAAAAAATAAACGGAGTAGGTAATTAATCAGTTAATCTCCGAAAATATCCGTTATAATCGGATCATTATAGTTTGAAGCCTGAGACGCTGAGTGGAGATTCTGGTACTGAAATATATCTTGGTGTGCTATGCAGTACGCAAATTGCGAAGCTGTGGAGCGCCTGTTTCCATATCCGGCCGATACCTAGACGTAGATGGTCGCTCGTACGGCTGGTACGCTGGTGTCGTACACCCCCGTCCATATTCATTGTAATTATCATTACGTGTAGCTGTAGGTGCGTGATATTTTTGAATTACGTTCAATATTTCTATCTGAGCATTCAGTTTCCAATCATCGCGAATGGTCTTAAATCTATCGTTAAAAGATAGCAAAAAATGCATATCACTGTCACAGGACTTGTCAGGTTCCTGTGTATCTGTAGTTGCTTGATCGTTCAATGACTTGTTATTTTTTTTTACTATCCCGTATTCCGCATCATCTTTTTTCTTTGGATACTTTTTGGTCTCTTCCAAACTTCAGAGTCACTCGTTTCAGTAGTATTATCGTTTTCATTATCGATTCGTTCGACGCATCGTCTTTGTTTTGTATTGGTAGAGGCGATCTAGTGTTACGATTTTCAGACAAGGGCTTTAAAAATAATAATTGGCTAAAACAGTAGTATCTCTTTGAACCGCTTCTATGTGAATTTTGTTTTTAAGGTCTCTGTTGAAAGAGTCTCTTAAGCTTTACCATTTTAAGTTGGCAGCTGAATAATTAATTGTTAAATTTGTATAATATAAAATAATAACAATAATATTTTACAATATCGAAACTACAGGGATCAGATCCTATAGTGAACTCAGAATTGAAGATAATTTCTTTATATTTTAATATCAATGTTAACAGTTTCAAGTTATCCTTAAATTTATGACATCCAACTCAGCTAAGCATCTTTATATGACAGCCAACTCAGCCAAGCATCTTCATATGACAGCCAACTCAGCCAAGCATCTTTATATGGTTCGATAAATGATTAGTTTTTCTTACACCGGCCACCTGTGTAAGCGCTCTTTGACAGCGTAATATAATTATATAATGTAAATAATTATTTAGTGTACTAGCTTTCTACCCGCGTGGACGTTATATAATATATAAATAAGTGGTATTTAATATATTTTTTTTTACCATATTAAAATTGGCTGGATTTATTTTACATTAGTCCAGTATAATGTAAGATCGATCATTTCCCGAAATGTAATCAGCCCATTGAATGGTATTAAAAAAAGGTTGAAATACCTAATACCTTAAGGGTTCGTAATTTTTTTTTATAGGGAAACATATAACTGCACGACCTAAATGTATGAAACAGTTGATATTTTACGATTTCGTATGCCATTGTAAGTTGTTCATATTCATGAGTACAGTACAATGACCCCAGTTTTATTTCTTGCAACCTTTTGTAACACCTGTATAACTCCATTTCATTATTATTTGTTTCGAATATAATTTTTTGTTACAGATATTTGCCAACGGGGTGTTCGTTTGAAAATCTCGCCGATTTTATAAATGTGGTACTTCAACTGCTAGCAAAATTGTTCACGACGTATGCCGCCTGATTTGGGATAAACTACAGCCTATTCAATGTGGCTTGATATTGCGAACAAATTTAAAAAGAAAGCAAATTTTCCAAACTGCTTTGGTGCTGTAGATGGGAAACATTTTAGGATTATTCATCCACCACGTAGTGGTTCATTATTCTTTAATTATAAACATTTCTTTCCTATTGTTTTAATGTCCGGATATGATGCTGATTATCTATTCGTATATGTTGATGTAGGAGCCTACGGTAAAGCTTCCGATTCAACTATTTGGAGGGACAGCAGTTTACATGATGCAATGGAAAGAAATAATTTAGATCTACCTGGACCGTAAGCAATTACCCCTGTAGGTAGGCCCTTGCTTATGGTATTCATTAGAGATGAAGCCCTTTTATTACACAAACATTTGCTGCGACCATACAGCGGCAAACAATTAACAATGAAAAAAACGTGTTTTTAACTATAGATTATCACGAGCACGAAGATATGTGGAATGTTCCTTTGGAATTTTGACAAACAAATGGCGTATACTAACCAATTAACGTGTGAGTTGACTTTGCAACAGACATATTGAAAGCATGTGTCGTATTACATAATTATTCGAATTTATAGCCATTTCGCTTGCGTATAGTACGCAAGCGAGATGGCTATAAATTCGATGACACTTTATCGATGACTTCAAATTTGTTACGAATGCATTCCTTTGATAAAGTCAGGACGGGATTCGAGCATATTCTGTTAGAAATGAATTTGCCGACTCGATAGTCGGCAAATTCATTTCTAACAGTTTTTTCTAGAGATTTCAATAGATAAGTGAGTCAGCCAATGCTGACTCCCTTAACTAACGGTGAAAACCCCATGATAATCTGTTTAGTAGATTTTGAGAAATTTTTCAAACTTTGCTTTATAACACGTACAAGTTACATTGATACAAGAAAACATTGTACCTACGAAATTAACATTCGTAGACAAATAATTTTCAAAAATCGATTTTAATTGATGTCATACATATGTTGATAACTTACTTTAAATTTTTCATAGTTACATAATTTTTTCGTTGGTAAAACTACTTTATTATATGTAGAATGTTATTTCGAAGTGTAATATTTGTATGATTTTCATAGTGTTCAAACGTCAAAATTTTGCAAAAAGATACATAACTTGCATTTATTTAAACAGGAGGGCCTATAACAATTTTTTCAAATACAAAAATACCTTTAAAACTGCTGTAGGTGCATACCACTGACAAATTAATTAGGCTTTTAGCTGTTGAATAGTAGTACGTGGTCTTGAACTGCCAAGGACACTACGAGCTGGATTCCCAGCCTCGATACGTATGAATTACATCTTTACATTCGAGTAACTTCCTTGATTGTCTCAGTACGAGTGAGAAATAATTTTACAATTCAAGTTTAAATATAATATACTAGGAACAGGCAAAAACTCGATTTCGATATATTTTTAGGGAGATAAATAACTCTTTGCGGGTGATCCCGCAAAGAATTAGACGTACACGCGCCTACAATAAGACCCCAAGAAGAATCTTAAAACTTTCAATTACTACATTTAAAAATGTTTTTTTCTATAGTAAAGACAAACGAGTAATCTGAGCCTTTCTATGATGACGCCCATGAACATCAGCAAAATTACTCCTCCTATTCACCTCCCCTCCCAATGGGCCACCGGCTACTCACGAATCACACGAAACGCGACACTGTAGATGTCACTTTACGGGGGCATCAAGTGAGCGAGAGGTATCTCCACGGTCGAGCCGGCCCAATTCCGCTGCAATGTAGCATGTCACTACCACTTACTAAGTCTTCACTACTCTGTTATAGAACGTTTGAGTGTTAAGTGATATAACAAGGTTATAGAGTTTATGGCAGGCGCTGTAATGAGTACAACTTGCCAAGGACACGTCTCAGCAGTGCCAACGAGGTTTGTCTTAAATGGGTCGTGTAGCTTTATGATTTGGCAGCGGCACTCATGGGGACCTCTCAGTCTCGAGGGTGATCTGCTCTTTGTTTAGGAGTGGTGGTCATGGGAGACGATGGTCTCTTTCCGCGAAATGTAAATTTCCTTGAAGAAGGCCGCTAGTTTGGCGAACCAGAGAGGAGGCGGTAGATAATGGCCTTTTTTAACTTTTTTTCCAACCGGGCTCGGGAGACCTAGAAGTGTGTGTTGTTATCAACACAGATTGTGCTGGTACCAACTAAAAAATTGCTGAGAGCCTTCGGATGCCGTCATGGGGTGTCCTGGATCTGTCAGCGTCAGGGCAATGATAGATAATGGTCTGCCCTGCAAACGATGGAGGTGAGTGCAGCGAAGGCACTATGCGCATCTTATTCCGCCTCCCGAACCGGAACCAGCGTTCGATGTGGGAGCCTGATCCCATGGCGTCCCGGCTGCTGACAGATCCAGGGCAGATGCCCGTCATTTGCAAGAGTCCGTTCTGGCGGCAGATGGCATACGTGAAAAGGTTAGGGGGTATTTGCTATGGTATAGGAGGGGAAATGATCAATTAGAGCATTTCGACGACTACCAACAACTATGGACATCCGCATAACTGTTATGCAGATCCAACCTTCCTCCCCTCCAATGGGCCACCGGATACAACATTATCGATTGTATATGAAATCCGTTTGTTTGTTCCAGATATGTGATGAGCCAGCATGATGGGAACGTTGCACATCGCGTGGCCGTCCCGCAGCCGGGACAGTTTCCTGTTTAAAGAGGACACCAAGATCTGATGACGGCATAAGATGGAGCACAGCGTTATACCACCCACTAATGTAAGATCATTTCAAATCGTGTAACTTTGTTATAGCATTCTTGGTCAAATGTCGAAACCATTTAGCAATTATCTACTGGTGTCTTACCCTACGTCCCCACGTAAAAGGTGGAGCCATAATGCGTTGCAGTAGAATTGGACCGGCACGAACGGGAAAGTGCCTCTCGCTCACATGATAATGCTATAAGTGACAACTATGCCATCAAATTTCGTGCAGTTTATTGGTTACCGATAGCCTATTGGAGGGCGAAAAAGGAAGAGAGCACGAATGCGACCGTATAATAAAGATATGGATGTCTCTTCGAGTGTCGAAACAGAAGTCTATATTTCGAATGTCAACAAAACGCTCCGATTTTTTGTCCCTTTGCGCTACAAAAACCTGTTGTCTCACATTTATAAAGATAGTAGGAAAATGTTATATATTGACAATCCAATTATTATACAGAATTTATGTGCTTCGCTGAACTGTACTCTATTTTAAAACCAGTCTAGCATCCACTTGCTTTGAACACACGCTGCTTTTGCAATGCATTTTGAATTTTCATCGAAATATAAATCGAGCCATGTTCAAATGTCTGCAATGTTTAGTTCTGCTCGTTTTATGATATTTATAGTTCTGCGCTTGTGGAAGTCAATCTGTGCCAGTTGAATTCGGTGTAGTGACCTCCTCCCTTTTAGGGGTTGAATATTTAACGTCTAAACCTAGCCAGGTTCATAGTAGTTTTTATAGATATTCAATCAAATGTCATTCAATTAATGTGAACGGCGAAATAAGCATACAAATAGAAATAAACAAAATAACTGTCACAAGTATATTTTGTATTTTTACACCCTGGAGGCTTTGATGTTTGTCTGAAAATTATAGGATTATTCGCACCATGACGTTTGATAAACGAACAATTAGTGTTGAAAGATAGATAGATAGAACTATGGATGTTGCTATAATTACGTAATTATATAATGAAAATCTTAAGTATATAAAATGTCTTAAAATACTAAATCTATTCAGATTATCCTTTAACAAATGTAACAAATGTTTACTGTACTTAGGGGCATAAGGCTTAGCTGACTGTATCAAGCTCATCGATTATTATTGATTTAAGTTTCAACAATTATTCTACGAGCTGATTTAAGTTTCAACAATTATTCTACGAGCTGATTTAAGTTTCAACAATTATTCTACGAGCTGATTTAAGTTTCAACAATTATTCTACGAGCTGATTTAAGCTTTTTATCCCAATTATAACAATGCAATCTGGAATTTGAGACACTGCTATGAGGTTTCCATCCTCGCCCCCTTTTCTTGCTCTTTTTTCCTCGCTTCTTATAAGAGGGGTACAAAGAGCAGACCCTCTGTTCAATTGTCTCCACCCAAGGTGTCCACGTTCACTCCAGGCTACTCAGCCCCACCGCCACGACAAGGCTTAAACCATGGTGGTATCGCCGTTGCCTTTGTCCTAGTGAAAGCTATACTTTATATAATAAAACTGAAAACTTTTGTTACAACGTATTTTCTATATAACCATTGGTATTACGAGTCGGATTAAAAAAATGTGTACGATAGCTAGTTTATAAGAAAGTTTAAAAACTATAACCTTACTAACAAAAGGACCGGAGTTACGCGGGAGAAACCGCGCGGCGCTGCTGGTTTACTAATAAACGCCTATTTATATTCGATATTGGATAAGTTATCCGTTATTACATCTTATCTTAGTCAATGTATTAAAATTAAACATTCACAAATTTATGAGTTAGTTTTTCACCAATAGGCGAATTACAAAACGCACGCAAACCACAAAAGAAGGGGCATTTGTGTGAATAAGAAAAATGCAAGTAGAAAATGTGAAACAGAAACCCTAAAAGGTTTTTAATCTATTAGCCCATTTATATTCTTTTGTACATAGTTAGAATAATTCCCCACAACCATGCTAAAAGTAAAAGATACATCATAATGAAAATTCAAAGGCACACCATTACGAACAACTCTTATAAAAATCTCACCGCCTAATAGAAAAGCCAAACAAAACTCTTTACTAACAAGTTAAGGAACATCCCAACATCCAAACGCATCCATCCTAATGAGGTCCACGTTATCTTCGAACTTCGCAAAGCCTATTGAGGGAAGTTTGTAAAACTTTTTATGCCGTGGTACCGTTGAGCTTTTAAACCAGCTTTCTGTAACAAAGTTTTATTGCTCACATTATCGTTGTCTACATTTAAGTTCGTATCTATCTAATTAAGCTTTATGAAAAGCTTTCCTTATTTAACGCCTGTATAGTGAATGAGGTTCAGTGTATCCAATGTATCAAATACCACAAGCTGGGTCAGTTGATAACGTGGGTTCGAATCCCACCTAGATGATGTATGTTTATGTAAGTATTATATGTATTTCTACAGTAAACATCTTAAAATATATATTTTTTTAAATTAAGAAAACATTAAATATGTTTCCGTCGTCTAGTATCTGTAATCAGTCTTTACGGTACTTAACACAGGGCAAGGCTAACGTGGTGTGATAAGTGCGCGGATATTATTATTATATAATAATTCGCTGACCCGGCGAACTGTGTTTCACCTTAATGGCAATAATAAAATAAATAAGCAGATTTTGTTTTTTTTTTTGGAAAAAATACAAAAAAAATAATTAGATAACTACATTAATCATTCACTATTATTTCTGTATTTTAGTACATAGGTTGCTCTTCACTTAAGTACCCTGTGATACACGATATTTTTTGTTTTATTAACAGGCGCAAAAACAAACAACGCAGATGGTCTTCCAACAACATGAACATGCCACGTATAATTGACCATGGGAAAGACATGAATGTTCTAGATTTAAACCACAAACTTTTAAGGATTGGCCTTGTGATTTGTTGATGGTCATGGCAAATCCAAGACGTATCGGAAATTAAGTCTTTTAAATTCAAACGGCATATCGGTTGGGATCATCGGGATCCTCGGAATGAGAACTTCCTCACCTTTGTATTTTCCTATCATTATCGTAGCGTAAATTGCATTGTTCATCAATTTACTAGCCACCAAACAAGTACCGTTGCACAGTTTTGGTTGGTTACTACGGAGCCAACCTTTAGGCGTAAATTGTGCGGTGGTAAGCCGGGCACGTCCAAAGAGTTTAAAAATTCAATTGGATAGTTGGTGGCTTCATCTTCATTTGTGACGCAGTCAATAGATTTGAATGAATGCATTGTTCCAATGATCTTATTTTGAATTATGTAGTTCAGGTCATCTACATCTTTATTCTTAGCCGCTAAAATTGCTCGCTCACTTAACCATTCATTATTTTTGTAGTTAGAAATAATATTTGGAAACACATTGTTGATAAGTTCGTCTTTTGATGAGACAAAATTACAGAAATTATTTGGAAATGATATTAATCCGCTCGATTCATCGACAGGTACTTGACCATTACCGATAGTCAGCAATTGCTCCGAGAATTCTTCAGCAGATGTATCATTAAGCAATGTTAACTCTCATGTTTGTTGTCAGCTGCAGTTTCTTCACATAGCGCCATAGATTTGACGATTCGAGGCAAGCGTTTATTTCATCGGCAGCCGTAGATCTTTGAATTACTGGCAGTATTTGGCGGAAGTCGCCAGACAGTAAAATCATTGCTCCTCCAAAATATCTCGAGTCATTGTGTAAATCTTTTAATGTTCGGTTAAGTGCTTCTAATGCACGTTTATGCGCCATTGTGCATTCGTCCCAGATGATGATTTTGCAATATTACACGTTGGTTCTTCAATACTTTGAAGATTTAACGGTAATTTGAATGCTGAATGAGCCGTACGGCATCTTTCTAACAATGTGGCTGCTATTCCAGAAGAAGCAACTGCAACCGCTATGTTGGATCTCGCCCGAACAGTTGCTAAAACTAATGACATAAGGAATGTCTTGCCAGTTCCACCAGGGGCATCTAGGAAATATAAACCACCATTTTCATCAGCGATTGCCTTCATTAAAGTATCATAAACTTATAATAATATAAACTAGCAAATAGAAATATTCATCATTCTTTGGATGAACTGTATACATACGACCAAGAGAATCAGTAGAACGCACATCTGGATACCCAGGAACCGCATCACCTTGCTTCCGTCTTTGAAAATTCTTGGATGAGGCATTCCAAGTATAATAACGTGGCATCTTCGAGTAAAGCAAAGTTCGTGCAAACTGATCGCTTTGGCAGATTGCAAAAAGACTGGTAAATGTAGTTGCTGGAGGTGTTTCAGCACGTTGCGTAGCATTCGAAGCCGTGAAATATAATCGTTGACCATTCTCCAGATGCACCGCCAAATGTATAACAGTAGGATGACGTTCGTGAATTGGAAATGCGAATATACGCCAAATCGCTTTATTACAGTTCACATAACGACCAACATGATAGCGTGAAATTTCATCGTTGGTATTTGAGGATTGCAATCCAAAAACCGCCATATCACTGCCTTTCGTGACATATTTGCAAATATATTTTATGGACTTAACTGAATTGCAGTATTCAACGTTACAAAGTGTCTTGAACGTTTTAGAAATAAGTGGCGAATATGGAACAATCCAACTGTTGTCGACAACGAAATCCATTCTTTTCACTTTTGTTGTGACAGTTCGACCGTTGTCATCTGGTGATCGACGCCGATACAGCGGACACCCATCGTTGCCAGTGACAGTCTCCGCCGTTAATTTCCGTGGATATCGTTTAGAGCACTTTCCATCGACCATGCAAGGTGATTGGGGATTGATGGCACCACATGGTCCATGAATCACATTAGTAGTAACAACATCATGTAGGTCTGGATCGACTTCATGATCAGGAATCTCGGCACATATGATATCATCTATTTGGTCAGGCTGAATTCTTTCCACTGACCAAATAAGAAAGTGTGCGTGCGGCAGGCCTCGCTTTTGCCATTCGATTGAATACATCCAACATCTCCAAAGACGCGTTGTTTAACAATAAATTCATCAGGGACCGAATTTTTTGCCTGAATATACGTGCTGTGATGTCGTGTCTATCATTTGTTGCTTGTCCGGGAAACAGCAATTGCGTAATTTCTATCCATTTTGGATTACAGGTAAAAGTAATAAAGAGATCTGGCCGGCCGTCATGACGAACATATGTCATTGCATCTTGTGCATATTCATGCATATGACGCGGGCTACCAATGTACGTCACCGGCAGAATAGTTAATCGACCAATATTAGCTGCATTTCTTTCAGTACTAACTGCGTCACGTAAATGGATGTACTCCTCAGAACGCAGTTTGGCTTGGTTCAACCTAATAAGTGTCAACTTTCCGTTTCTATTTTTACATACATGTCAACGCAATACTGCTGAAATAATCGACGAAACCGCAGCAAATAGTTGTCAGCATTTTGAGGAATCATCAAACGATATGCATAATAATTCATTGAGCTAAAGTTAGCTCTCTTTGTAGTTTCTTCACCTGAAATTAAAAATTTGATAATTAACCATTTCAAAGACAAATAATACAGACATTAACCATTATTAAGATACTGATACTTTACCATTCAATGGATTTATCATTTTAATATTAAAATAATATCCATCTTCTCCTTGCCAAAACATCAGTGGGTATTGCAATGCGTCACATGATCGATGAGTTTCAGATATTTGTTGCAGTTGCCCAGTATCGCGACGTGTAAGCACAATATCGCGTTTTTCCAATTGTTCACCAACAATCAGGATGGCAACTTCGTCTAATATTGGAGCATTAAATGTGCGTTCGTGTGTTCCAGATGGTCGTTTATCTGCTTTGATGACAACTTAGTAGTAGTCATCATTTGGCATGCGCTCTAAAGCACTCTTAAACAACCTGACCAACGCATGATGTTCATGAAGCAGACACTGCAAGTCTTGAATAATTGCTCACTTCATTCCTGCATTGGTCCCTAGGCGTCGATCAAGTTGTTCTTCCATGTTGCCCATGAAATATATTTGTAAAAATTTATTCTGTGTATCTTCGAAAGGTAGTAATGATCCAATTCGATGGTGAATCTGTCTTTGTATCTACAAAATAAAAACCAGATAGTATTAACTGGGTTATAAACACTTTTTCTGTGGCAGGGTAGAGTTCAGTATTAGCAAATATAATACATACCAATAGATAAAGTAAGTTATTCTTTAACTACATTCTATTTAAGTACAAAAATAAATACGTTAAATGTCGGATTCAATCCTCCTTCTTCGATAATGTCTGCCCCAAATGACGTCATTTGGAAACAACTATTGTATTTTCGAGTATTTGCAAGAAAGTGGCGTGATTCTTGTGTTTCGCCACAAAGCAATGAATACAATGGCTCATGTGGCGGAGTCAACACTGGCAATTTCACTTTATCATTAAGGCAGCATAATTCAGGCGTTTCTCCGGAAAACTTCAATGTACCACAATACTCGCAAACAACGTCCATTTGCCTAATGCAAACGCTAGGATGCAAGCTGTAATCATTGCTGCAATCGTATCGAAACGCTGCTCGATTCAAATTACCTAAATATTTTGTTCTGCGTCGCAAATTATCTATTTGTTGCCTTCTGTTGTTCGCTCGACGATTCTGCATTGCCAACCGACCTGTTTCACGGGCTGCTTCACTTTACTCTCGTGATTGAGAAGCACGAAGTCGAGTCATACTATCGCGGCGCTGTTCACGTGCAATTTCTTGTTCTTCTTCAGTCCTTTCATTTGCAGTATATTGTATTCTTCTTGCATTACGGCTTTGTCGGGAAAGATTCGATCGTCTTGGTCGCGGCATTATTAATTAAACTTCACTTCACCTTTAATTAAACTTCACTTCACTTCAATCCGCTTCTTAATTATTTACTTAATAGAAATAGTTTTAATATTGATTTCTTACAAATATCAAATTGTCATCCATACGTCATTACATAGCTGTCATTTTACGCCAATTACATAGCTGACATTTGCGTTTTGTTATTCTAAGTCTGATTCTTTTTTGTTATACCACGTTTTATAGTGACTGACTTTTCACGTCAAGTCACACGGGAACGCTGTCGAACGGGATAAAAAGTATCCTATGTCCGTCTCCTGGCTCTGAGCTACCTCCCTACCAATTTTCTGCCAAATCTGTTCTTCCGTTCTTGAGTTATAAGTGGTATAACTAACACGACTTTCTTTTATATATAGGTAATACCTAACATCGGTTTTCTACATCGCCAATTTGTTTCTTCTGTATGTCGCGTCAACCAATCAGAGATAAGAACAGATTAAAAAATACAAAAATAATAACGGTGAAATAAAAAAGAAACAAAAACAACAAGAATAAATAAATCATCTACATTAAAGATTAAGAAAAAAACATCTGTCATCGTGATTGTTTAATGACTAAATAATTAACCACATTTTAATCACCTCACAACAATACACATATATACACACGTATCATATAGTATAACAATAGGCAAAGCCTTATTTATACTTATATTGTCACCATTTTAATAAAAATAAAAGGAATTACCAATGGGGGGATAAGGTCTGTTTAAGGTTTAGTTAAGACTTTTATACACATTTATTCAATTGGTGTTTCCACATTCACAATCCAGGCCAGAGTTAACATAGTACAAGAACAACAATGGAATTAATACAGTGTTTGATATTGGTTAGTAAAAAGGTGAGGTTATGAAGCCTTATCTGGTAGTTGGCCGAGACTCCCGTCAGCAACATGGATGCTCCTTTATATATATAATTATTGTTCCATAACCACTAATTCTCACGGTTGTCCTTCACTCCTTATATTCAATATTTGAATAACATAGTGTTTAATAAACAAAAAGAAAAATCTGTTACTAATGTAGTTTCCTCTAAATACCATTTTTGTGCTGATGATCTACAAATATATCGTCATTTTACTTCAGCAGAATCTACCTCAGCTGTCACCCAAGTGAATGAAGATTTACGCCGTGTTGTCGTATGGGCTAAATATTTTGGAATTACTGTGAATCCATTAAAGTCACAAGCGCTGGTTATAGGGAGCTCACGTGTCCGCAATCGACTCGACTTCACAGAATTACCACATGTTGCCATAGACGGTATCCCGATTTTCTTCACCAAAGACTCGGCCAAAAACTTAGGCATTATATTTGATTCAAATCTTTCGTGGAACAAATATGTTAGCGAGATCAGTCGAAAGGTTCACTTTTCACTTCATTCCCTTAAAATGCTGCAAAATGTTCTCCCTTTACCAACAAAAATTACTCTCGCGCTATCTCTAATACAGCCAATTATTGTCTACGCTGACATTTGCTCCTGGGCGTCACTGAGGAAATAGTTGATAAGCTGGAGTGCCTTCAAAATTTATCTTTGCGTTTTACCTTTGGCCTAAAGAAATACGTCACTCACCTTCGTAAGAAATTACAATGGCTGCCAATCCGTCATCGACGAAATTTTCGAATGCTGTGCTTTCTCTTCAACACTCTCATCAGTACTCGTTCTCCGACATGTCTTCGTGAGCGTTTCTCCTTTACTCATATTTGTGACTCCTATTTTAGACCGCATAAACATACACTTCTTCACATTCCTTCCCATCGCACAGACTTTTATTCCTACTCATTTACAATTTATTCGTCTAGAGTCTAGACTCTGGAACGCCCTACCCTATGAAATTCGTGGCCGTATATATTCCATTAAATAAATGTAGTATACTATTATTTGAGTAAGTTTATTATTGCATAATATATAATGTATCTGTTATGTTTATAATTGTATGTATGTATGTGTGTATATGTGTATATGTTATATAATGTTTGTATTGCTAAATGTATATTACCTTTTTAAGTTACTGTAAAATGTAAACACCTTGATTGCGTATACGTTTTCCATCAACAGGGCTACTGGAAGAAATTTCATCATGGAATAAGTAGCTTCCATGTACTAGATTTCTCTTATCTGTGAATTTAAAATGTGTTTTGTTTTGTGTACATAAATTATTAAATAAAAAAAATAAGTAAATAAAAATAAAAGTTGAAAGGAGTAGAGCTCTGAAAAGGAACACACAACCAATAAGATTAACATTCTCCTGGCTTCATGAGCCAACTAAAATCAGGCAATATATATACTCAGTTATAGTTGAATAGAATCTCAACATCAAAACAACAGTGAAACATGGCGTCGACAAGAAATCATGAACTCATTTTAATGAAATGTTAATTCGTTCATTGTGACAGGAATATGTAGGTTACCGGCTGAAGACAAAAAACTATTTAATTATAGTTTGGCGATGGCAGATAGCGTCAGCCATTGCAATTATATAGCCATCGCCAAAATGAAAAAGAGTGACATTTCTACAACACAGAGCGCATTTAGCCTTACAGTCAAAGATGACAGATAAACTTTTTTATAAAATGTTTAAGTTTCAAAACATAATTGTTACAATATATATACACCACCGGTGGTTCCTGGGGAATCGCTCCTACCCATGCGTGAAAGCCGCATGATAGTCTGTACTATTTTTCAACATGTACTGTTACATGTTGAAAATATCTATTACATACAGACAGACAGTTTTCGGTGATAACATGTCCGTTAATAATAGACGCTAAAACCTTTCATGTGAATCGTAACCAACAGTGAGAACCACAGTATAATTCGTTCAGTTGATTTTAAGAAAATCCATCAAACACAGACAACCAATAGGGACTTAGTTATAATATTCGTGAATATTTTCTAATTTGCTTTCTTGATCTATCTAGATTGTAAGCGCTAGCTGTAAATTTTCCCCACAAATGAATACAAAATGAAATATAATATATACAAAATTCTCATGTCAAAATGTTAGTTACCTTACTCCTCCGATACGACTTTACCTTTTTCACCCAATTTTATATGCATGTTATAGTAGGTATGCGAATTAGCTAGCATCTATTTTTCATAATCCTAAGTAATGAGGGTTATTCACCCAACCCGGCCAAACAAACTTTGCCGGTCAGCTAGTGTATATGTAATACTACAATAACTTACAATTTACATCGTTTCTATAACTATTAAAAGTAATGCGCCTGACAACATGTCGATGATGATACGTAATTAAAAGTGTGTAAATCTTGTAACTACACCGCGATCAGTGAAATGGGAGGCATCGTTGAATATGTATGAACCTCTAAATATACAACAGCCATGGTGTAGTTCAAAGCTTACTGCATTGTGTTAGAGTACATAATTAAACCGAGCTAGCTTTGGCTGACGTCTACCTCATAACGGCGTAATGAAACTATTGTATTATGAACCTAAGTCGATGTAAGGTCAGATGTGAGTCCAGATTATAGAGGTGTAATATTGTAGGCATATGCATAATATGTGGTAATATGAGGTATAACCTGTGGGAGTCGTGAGTTTAACATTGGCTGTGCTAAAATAAAAAAAAAAAAAACTTTTTATTTTTTTTTTGCGCGGAATTACCGTGTTTATGACTTTTAACCATCACCTGTTCGTGAATGCTCGGTCGAGGCTGAGGAATATGATCAAACCGCACGTCACATGCTGTGGGGGTGTCGGCGTTGGCAGAAGGAGCGAAATGTAATGCTTAATAATATTCCAAATGTTACGGGACTATATAGATAGTGATCTCGTGCACAACCTGGAAAACTTTCGTGCTTCCAAACAATTTTGTCATAAACATCACAAGGAGCAGATACTGTAACGCAACAAGCCCCAGTTGATAATTAAATATAAGGTGTAGTGGAGAGCTTTCGGGCTTCACCTGGCTACATATCATAGGGTCACAAGTGATGGCCGCTGTCGATCCTGGAGGCACAGGATTAGCAGCGGCGAGAAATTGTGGTGGGCTACGCTCAATAAAAAAAAAATGTATCAGTATACCAGATGCATTGATTAACTAAAATACAAGATAAACGTTTTCATACGGAACTGTCGTTCTAAAGAGTCTTTTACTGTACACAACCATACACTTTTCCAAAGTCAACCATGCATGTCATGTCAGCCATGCATGTCAAGTCAGCCATGCATGTCATATCATGTTAAGCATGTATGATATTCAGTCGTTTCCATAAAATAAAATAAAATCAATATTTGAAAGAAATTCATTTATACGAACAGTTTTAGTACGTCGACTGTATATCTGGTATTTTTATAAAAATACCAGATGATATGTCTTTAACGGGTTCTTTGTTTGAACACGCTAATCTCAGGAACTACTGGCTCAAATAGAATATTTTTTTTGTTGAATAGTCCATTTATCGAGGAAGGTTTTAGGCTATATAACATGGTGCTACGACTAAAAGGACCGCAGTTATACGAGTAAACCACGGGGCGATGCCAGTTTTTGACAAACAAAATTATACTTGCACATGACACTGTTCAAAGAAGGACGAAAGTCCTTCCTTTCTAAATCGCTAGTCGTACACAATAATACATAGCTAAACAAGATAAACACGCTAATATAGTAAAGCGGGGCCTCTTTCATTCGCACGCTTCGTTACATCGCGTTGGATGTCAAAAGGGGATTCAAAAAGGCGATACGTAAATGCTGGCCAGAGCCTTTCGACCTTTCAAAAAGAGCTCTGTGTTAATTGATTTTTTCTTTCAACCAAATGACAGTGGCATTTGTAGAGCACGCGAAAAACGTCGGAAGTTTCAAATCAAATGTTCGAATGGGGATCCCGAATTAACATAGTGTTCCCTTGCATTTCTGGTGATCCTTTTATTTATTGGTTAAAAGATTTTTGAAAATTCAACCCTGTCTGTCAGTGGATAGGGTCTGCATATCAATGACATGCTGCAAACTAGTGGCCTTCATTGTTACGCAGATGAAAGCAATGGGGATGCTTTACACAGTGTGTAAAGCATCCCCATTGTCAATATTTCCTGAAGTAGAGTATTTTTAGCCATAGTTTCGGAATGGGGTCGACCAATTATAGTCTAATATAACCCTCAAAAAGGCACAATTTTGCGCATTTACAGGAAAAAGGTCCCCCTTCATCATATCTCCTCGTTTTCAAAACACATCCCTATCGGCTTCAGCCAATATCGGAATGCATGGTATCGACATATTAAGTAACGTTCAGTCCCGCGGTCATTTGGAAACGAAAGCTAAATTAACCTCAAAGGGACCTTAAAGAGCTAAATTAGCTTCAACGAAGCTGGGCGTGTTCTATAGGGCGAAGCGGTAATTCTATCCAACCCAACAGCTACAACTTTACAAGGGGCAGGTCCGACCGCATATGAAGTACTGCTCCCATCTGTGAGTAGGGACGGCATACAACGTAGAGCGACTCGAATCATTCACTATCAATTTATTTCCGGACAGCTCGATTCTTTGGTCCTACGGAGAGGTGTCGTTTCGCTGTACCTCTTTTACCGTATCTTCAATGGGAAGTGTTCTGAGGAATTGTTCGGCTTAGTACCAGCAGCAGAATTCCATCTTCGGACATCGCAACAGAACTCAAAGTGCCACGCCCATCACCTTGATGTCCGTATATCCACAACAGTGCCATTTAAACGACACGTTTTTCCGCGCACAACTGTATTGTGGAACCAGCTGCTTCCTTCGGTATTTCCCATCCAGTACGACTCAGAGGTCTTTAATAAAAGAGCACAACTATTCCTTAAAGGCCGGCTACGCGTCTGCAAGACGCCACGTCTTGCAGATGTCTATGGGTGGCGGTAGTGACTACCCACCTGTTCATTTCCTCCCTATCTCTTAAAAAAAATCTGACTCTCTCGTCGTCTAGTGATAAGTATGTTCTGATCCACAGTCCAGCGGTCTCGGGTGGGAGTTCTGCGAATGTTATGATTCTAATTCAAGTCTGAAGTCATGAACTTAGCGGTGTTGCCTGCGTGCCCCGGGGAGTACGGCCATCGACTAATTTGTCTATGTTTGTATCTCACTGCCACCTAAAGAGTGCTCTTGTGCTGCGCATACACACATCTCTACTATTATATTTCCTGCATACTTGGCTATCTCTGTAAATATTTCCCCCATAGTCGAAATACCACTGGGAGCACATTCTTCTATTCTAATATACTTGTATTTTGTCCCCAGGTGGTTCTAGAGTATAATGAGACGAGGGTCGTCTTCGATGGTGACGATGACGGTGATGTGCCGGCCGCTGTTACGCCTCTGTCGATGTTACTTGTCGGTGAGTTGTTTCTCACGTCATTTTTCAGTTAGTTTATTTTTTTTTCTGTCAGAACGAGGATAATGTTTCGTGATAGTAAGAATATGTATGTGATAGTATGAATATGTATGTTATAGTAAGAATATGTAAGTTATAGTAGGAATATGTATGTGATAGTATGAATATGTATGTTATAGTCAGAATATGTATGTGATAGTATGAATATGTATGTTATAGTAACAATATGTAAGTTATAGTAGGAATATGTATGTGATAGTATGAATATGTATGTTATAGTCAGAATATGTATGTTATAGTAAGAATATGTATGTTATAGTAAGAATATGTAAGTTATAGTAAGAATATGTATGTGATAGTATGAATATGTATGTTATAGTAAGAATATGTATGTGATAGTATGAATATGTATGTTATAGTAACGAGCAGTTCCATGCTAGGCTGAAACGGCCGGGGACCGCAAGACGACAGTCATTTGTAAGTAGGTGGCCCATTAATGAGGAGAAGAGGAGAGCCACACATCTGCATAACGATTATGTGGATGTGGATGTCTAGTCTAATGACACGCCCATTCTCAGTAACTCATATGTTCCACTAGTTAGTGCATAAAACACTTATGCTATCTCTTGGGTGTAACAGCTCTGCTACATGCAAATTATTGTATAATTTTTTATTTAATATTACATATTATTCCGAGATCTACATTCTTAAAAGACCCTTAATAATATATTTAATTAACTATCCTCAATATAATAATTATTAAAATCTCGTGTAAAATTCTAATTAAAGTCTCCTTTTGTCTGACGCCTTAATTAATTGGCATTCATCTGGGGCTCTTTCAGAGGGAGATAAGTGTCGACTAAGCAGAGGATAATGGCTTTAGTTGGGCGCCATTTTTAGAGGTAATTTTAATAGCTAGTGTTGTGTTGCGGGCTATATTGGGTAAGCACAGCCATAATCTTATTTAGATTGTAAGGCTAAGCTGTCGGGTGTCGTGAGGCTTGTTGCCTGGTGACTTAGTGGTGAACACGATCAACCACTGCTCGTAAGGTTTCTAATGGTCTGGAGTCAGGCAACTGATTTCTCACCTATCATGTCAGACTGCCGACCCAACAAAATACGGGAATATAAAATGCACTTGTGGCTACACAATCCTGCTACGACTTTATTTGCTTTAAGAGTTTAGTCATGGCCACGACGGAGACTATGTATTGCCCACGATATCGTCAAGGCTTTTATAATGCGTTCGGAAGCTTCTCATTACATCCCGCAAATGATTAGATAGATCCCTGAAAAGGTTATTATTTACCGAACCTCACAGACATCCTCAACGTGAGATTATAGAAATCGGTAGGTCTTCTTTCGCCTAATTCGTTGACTGTTAAGATTTCTTTCTTCACATTGGTATGTTTTCCCTGGTCGTATCAGAGGGACTTAATTACAATTCAGTTGTTTGGCACTACTTGGAAGGACTGCCTTGTTTCTGTTCTTTTTATATCATTGCCTCTAAATAAAATCAACCCAGAATATAGCCAGGGTGTCTGCATCATTTGCATTTCTAAGTTGGCTGGACGTACTTAGATTCTATAATATAACATGTTTCAAAAGTGTAGTAGATTTTTGTCTGTTTGGTTATACGAACGCGCATCGCGTGAAAATGGGATATATATTCTAACATTAATTATACTTAAATTTTGACGATCTACAGATCATAAAATTATTGTTACCTTGGAATTGATTTCACGCGAATACAATAGCGGGGCACAGCTAGTATAATTATATGATAATACTTATCAGAACAGTTATCTTAAGGGGATGTTACCAAACCATTGAAACGATCAACAAAACCTTTAATATATACAATTTTATTCGCTTTTCTGAGAAATCGTGTGGAAGCTTACAACGTAACCCTCTTGTTACAGGAATGTAGATATCGGATAAGTTTAATGTTGAATCATAATAAAATTGAACGAAAATTTTCTATCGCTCTCACCTCGAGGTATTGTCGTTTTATGAATATTGACTCACAATAGACGCCAAAGGCGTTCAGGGCGTGTAGGCGTACCTTATATATTGTCATAATCAACAAGATGTCTTCACGTCGCTTCCCCAATATGTGGTAGGTTGTGCATTAATTCACGATCCTTATACATCTACTTGTATTGCTTCTACCACATTTGTTATGCTCCTCATATAAATGCACGGGCTGCGGAGACTATGGGCACCACCTTCAGACATTACCTGAGTATTTTATGGCGTGGGCAAACGAGCAGATGGATCCTACTGCTGCCTGCCGTGGCTCTTAAGCATCCACAGGCTATGTAGATGCTCTCTTCCATTCCAATCTCTTATAGAAATACTCCAACTGCGCAGTAAAGCTCTCAAGTTTACTGTGGCTCTATAATAGGGGGTTGGGGGTTGAAGGGGGCTTGGGAGGGATCATCTCGCTCATGTGTTAGGATACTGTCTTTTCTCACATAAAACTCATGTAAAACGATTGGCTTGCTCTCTTGGTAATTTTTACACCAGAGGTCTCTACTTCGAATCCCGCCTGGGCAATAGATGTTTATATTTAAAAGTATGTATGTACCTGGTGTGGAAAGGAGTCCCAGATTAGCGAAATACGTTTAAATTCTCTTGCTGTAGGAATGGGTGATAGAAGTGGCTGTAAGGTTATCCAATATAATAGGAATATTTAATCAGTGACTCTCCTTCATACATTTATTTAATATGTATAAAATATATTTTTTTGAATCGGGGTTGACATACATGTTTATGTAGTATAAAAACCGCAATAAATATATTTTTTTGGAATATACCACACCTTAGGAATGAAGCACACTCTTTGTATTGGTGTGACAAAATATTATGTAACGTATGTATAGTTCATTATCTCGACTCACCAGTCCCCCTCAGTTTGTTTCGCCGATCTATATGTGATCGATTTACTCAAATACACTAAGCTGATTTTTATGTGGCATTTACCATTGGGGAGAACGATTCCCGAGGTAGGTTTTAGTCTATAATTTGTTAACGCTATTTAGTAACGAATTCGGGGCAGATCGAGAGTAATTAAATAATTGTAAAAGCATATTGAACATAAATCTTTGGTCGAAACATTTTGTAAAATTTTTAAACATTTTATGTAAAATAATTTCCGCAACGAAACTCCATAACTTGTGAATAATTTTCGTTATATCATATTTGTTACACTATGCCTCAGTGGCGGATCATTTTTAATCAAGGTTCGATATTGGGATCTGTGAGGTAATTGTTTTTTTCAGTTTACATATTAATGTGAGTATTTTCTTTCCTGTATGAGGGAGTGAAATTGTTGCATTGCATGTCGAATTGGGTAAATACGGCCGAGATGTACCTCTCAATGAAATTATATCACCATGAAATACTGAATATCAGATCGTACGTACGTACATAACGTGTTAATATATGTTATGTACGGACTACGAGAGTCCGGTGGGATGCGGATGTTTATGGGTGCTGGTAGATGAAAACGATTCGACTATTCGCGTATACTATCCAAAAGACTGAATTAGATTTTAATAATCGGGACCATATGGTGGCTGACCGACGAATTTTTAAATCCGTATATGCAGATGTGATGCCCTCCTTTGCCCCGTCCTGTCCAACTGGTCTCTAGCTACTCACAAACTTCAGGAGCCCCGATAACATATCCAACGTTTTTAAAGCGGTATCGAGTAAGCGAGAGGTACCTTCCCAGTTGTGCCAGCTCATTTCCGCTACAGTGTATTTTGAGGCAGTGCAGCAACACTCCTATTTTATTTTTTAATTTTTTGGTTGCGCGGGGAAACGCATTTACGCGCCTTAACTGGCCCTGGGTGGGGTCCAGTGATGTGTGGGACTCGCGGCACATGATAGTGCCAAATACCCACAAAAACCACCGCGTGTGCCATCAGTGCCGCCCTTGGTGATGTGCCCCGGAACAACAAATCTTCAGGGCACCTCGACGGCTAATCAGCCCCCAAAGAAATAACTCCACCTCCACAGATGACTACAAGACAACCCCACCGACTTTGGGACAGTGTAATGGGGTGAGCTGCAAAGATCCTCCTCGGTTAAATTAGCTTCGCCTGGGTCTCGATAGATGCACTATTCAATAAAAATATATATTTTTTTAATTGGACGAGTAGTTCAAGACAGGCATGAGGTTAGCGCGTTCGAACAAACAAAAAAAGCTAATCGCCACCGACCGAAACACTTGGAGAAGAGTGGCCATGGTGGGTGGCTCAGCACACAGGGTCTGGTTCGGTGCAATGAGCAATCATTGGAGCACAGCGCCATGATCTAATATCGAGATTCCGCACGCACCACGAGCACAGCACAGACGTGTCTCCCGCTCCAGGACTACCGACGCCCAAGGAAATTCTCATGATTGGTACGCGGATGCGTTGCCCTCCTATCTCCCCCCCCCCCAATGGCCCATGGGCTACTCACACACCGCACGAAACGCGACAGCGACGCTGTCGGTGTCAGTCAGATATCAAGCGAGTGACAGTTACTTCCCCGGTCGTGCCGGCTAAATTCCGTCGCATAAGAGGTTTCGAGTGGGTCATGCACCATGCATGGCACTACCTCTTCCTAGTAGATAGGACTATATAATCACGAGTCAAGATTAACTGCTAAAACGCTGTTTAAATATGTCAAAGAGGAAAAGTAGGCCGATGATGATGATAGTGTAATAAAATAACGCTGCCCTAGCCGAATTTCGGCCACAGCAACCATCTCTATTGTGAACAGATATGCGTGGGTAATGTTATAGTGCAGAATCGCTTGGACAGGCACAAGTGTACTCCCTATTCCCTTACTCGCCTATTCTGACGGGACGGGAATCCGACACGACCAGAGGTAAATCTAGCACGGCACCGACTTAACGTGCTCTCCGTGGCACGGCAGTGTAACACCGCCAACTTCCTAAGTCCGGACGGCTATTAGGAATCAAAATTCCTAGTAACACTGTTTCTATGGTCCAATAATCAAACCCGGGACTGCACGTTACTTGCTGAACATGTACTAGACTACGAGGCAGTTATACGTGTATATGATAGAGTGTAGATATTGTAGATGTAAAACTTAATGTAAGTTATCAATTATTATTTGATCAATGACTAGATAACCGAACGTACAACTAAGTTACAAGTTTCTATAACGCTATTACAAGTTCCGACGAGATACTGTTGGATCTGATCTTTGCTGGTAATTGTTAGTCTATTGATTTTGATGAAACTTTGGCAAATTGTGATACTAAAACTGAAACTTCATTGGCTGTGTTAAATGTCTTTATTCTACTTTATAACGTTCTATTAGTGGCATTTTTGTGGCAGTGGTAACGGGGCAATAGCTGCATTTAAAAAATCTGTTATGTTCTCATCACGGAAAAAAACATTGTCTTCTTTTTTAGACGTCATTAAAATCTGGCTCTCAAAAAATCGGGATCTCATAAGACCCCGGACTTCAAAAAATCTTTCAAAAATGTGTAAAGTAAATTGTTATCGATAAACAATAAACGAATGTATATTTTTTGACATTTAATTCAGCACTCCTACTGCACGCGTCCCGCTCAAAGAAACTCTAGATCGGCAGGCAGAACGTCGGCCAATACTGGTGGCGCTGCACTTCTGCATGACCTGTAGGCGTTCGTCAATAAAAATAAACCTGGTCTTTGGGTGCGTAATAATGCACTACGTACAACATACAAGTGAGAGCGTCGACACCAAAGCGCTGCAGCATATGTCAGGATTGCGACATAGGTTCCGTGGTATAGGAGTCCAAGTGCCCGGTACTTCACACCCCACGTGGAGGTAGGGACACGTGAGACCCGAAAGAGCTAGCGGCCTTCTCACGCATTAAAACCGCATGCAGCGCAAAGGATCCAGCATCGTCTATGTGTACCCCAAGCACCTTGGTCACAGATACTATAGAGGCTCCATTCGTCCTAATGGTCGGTTCGCTTTCAAAACGACCCTTAATTGTCATATTCTGCGACTTGGCTGCGGAAAATGTTAACCTAATACGGGCCCCCCAATCCGATAAACTGTTCAAGATCGTGGAACATTTCTGTTCGAAAAAGTCGAGCGACGGTGCCTCGATCGCAAGCGTCAAATCGTCTGCGTATGCCACAAAGCTTACATCTTCTAATCTCGGCAATGTTTCCATGGTGTGGGGCCTAATACCGAACCGTGGGGGCATCCCATTGCGGAAACCTTCTAAAGCGTGCGGTGGCCAACTGTGAAGACTCTCGTAAGTTACTTCTGTAACAACATAATGATTACAGAAGTAACTTACGAGAGTCTGATAGACTTTCGGAGAGATGCCGGTAGCTTTCGCTTTTAACAGTATCATTGGCCACCATGCATTATCGAAGGCTCCGGAGATGTCTAAAAGGATGAGCCGGACGTACTTATGGAATGTGGAATTATCTACTGTCCCGAACACTGATTTTAATGCGCTTACAGTTGAGCGCCCTCTAACGAATCCAAGCTGATTTTCAGAAATACCACGATGCAAACAGGGAGCGCAAGTAATTATGAGACGTTCTAAATTTTTTCTTAAAATCGGCAGTAAAGTATTCAGCCAGTAGGCCTTCGGATCTGTTAATGACTTGTCATTTCCCTTGGGCACTATCAATGAACCTATCTTCCAGATATCTGGAAAGACCCCTTCTTTCATACACAATTTGTACATCAGCATCATTTCTCCGTTAGAAACCGTCCAGGCGTTCCTGATAATCTTTCGAGTGATTCCGTCTAATCTGGGACTTGTATTCGGTAAGCTTCTAATAAAGTGATCGACCCCAAGGATTTTCATTTCCCGTCTCGGCAATGTCTCAAATGTAAATGTTTAATTTCAGCGTCCTCCATGGCCACTTTTAATTCTTGTCTGGCTACACGTAGGGCTTCCTGCAGTGAGATATCGCCCGTGGGATTTCCTCGTCTCGAGTTTTACCAACATCCTTGCGTGGCCTTGACTTTACGGTGCAGACGTTCCAGAGTCGAACTCCACCATTCGTAGCCCCTGAAATCCCCATCCTTGAGATATGCGAGGTTTTGCGATACCCTTTCGCATACATGGCATCTATCGAAAGTAGACCCAATCTACCCGTCTCTAACGAAAGGCTAGTCTAAAGGATGGTTCTTCTGTCGATATCGGTTTTGATACGCTGCTACACACCTGATATGTAATTAGCTGATGGTCGCTTAAGCTAACACCTTCGCGTACGCGCCACTCTGATATCGGTACTCCTCTTGTCGTGAGTGTTAGATCCACATTAAAATAACCATTTGGTCCATTGAACTTTGGAGGCTGGCCTTGCTTGTTATGAATGAATACGGTACTCTGTGTCTCACCGTCGCCTCGAGTATTGACGTCGTTCACAAAACCAGTGTGGTGAATGCGCATTGTTGTCTACGCCAACCAGTATAGGCTTTCCAGTTAGATGATCCATAGCGTAACTTAGGTGTTCGAGGTTTCGCGCTATGTCATGCCCGAAGTTGCATACTGTTCTTGAACGAGAACGAAATCTAAATTCATTTCACTGGCAATAATAAGTGGCTCAGATATAGTAGCCTCCGATCCCAGAAGATTGAGCTATCGTATCGAAATAATATTTCCCTCCTTATCCATATTGAGTCATGTTGGCTGCCTGTTGTTCCACATATATACGAGCAAGTCGTAGAGTTGGTTACATGAGTGCTTGCCTCTTTGCGCTTAAAGCGCTTGCAGGTTGGGCAGCACTCATCTTGTGACTGACATTCGACTGACTTTACGATGTCCTGTATCTCCGCATTTACCGCATACCATTTCGGTTGCCCTAAAGTATTTCTCTGGGTGTCCATATTGTTGGCATTTGTTGCAGTAAGAGATACGTAGGTAATCGCATATATCAGCCTCGTTTAAGCCAATATAGACATGACAGAGGCCAACCAATTTATCACGAAGAGGTGAGGAACACTCCAATACTACCGAGGTACGCCCACCGTTACAACCGCCCTTCTTGTAGGCAACCTTGCAGTTTGAACGAACGTTCTCTTTGGTCCATTCAGGATCGTCTGAAAGATTCGTGGCCTGTAAGTCTTCAAGCTATCTTCTGTCGGGTCCGTTCTTAGGTTGCGGATGGCCACCAAAGGACGATGGGCCTTGTGCTCCGAAGCCTTCAGATTTGGCGGGGCAGCCGCTTTAAGTTTCTCGGCGGCTGCAGGTGTAGCGGCCCTGTTCGCTATGCCAGAACTGCCAATTCGGCGTATGCTCTGCACTGGAGTGCCCCACCCCCCAGGTTCTACTGTCTTCTGCAGCTCGGCTTTGGTGCCCTCAGAAATCTTTATGTCCTCTGTGTTTGGGTAAAACAGTACTGCTTGACCCTGGTTAGCAGGTATGACGACCGTTGGCTGGCCCTGTGGTCGCTTCAAGATCGATGCGTATGTGGGCGCGGCTGGAGTGGCCGACAGAAATGAGCAGATGTCTGCTGGATTACCGGAGCTCATGGTCACTTCTAGTTGCGCGTATTTTAGCTTTGTCGATGTTACCAAGTGTTCAAACTCGGCAAGCTTCAGTTCTAATGCAGCAACTATAGTTAGAACGCTTTGGCTAGCCTGGTTTATTGCGTCCCGTTCTGCAGCATATATTTTTAATTTTGTTGCGCTGACCATTACGTTTGATACTTCCGCAATGCACTGCAAAGAATTTTGCGCGGTATCCGGCATCTGAATTTTGCTCATACCTATCAACTCAGATTCGGCTGCTGTGACTGCCGCTGTTGCCGCACTAGGGCTCGGTTCTGGTGTAGTACCTGCCGTTGGAGCAGTAAGGATACCCGCAACAGGAGGAGCCAAAGCCGGTCGCGAGCTGTGCGGCACTCCTCACACCTCCTTCTCCATTCCTGCTCTTCCTCTCGCGACGTAACTGGTTTCTTACATGGTGTCGGCCGATGAGCTGAATCCGTGCGGAGGAGTCCGAGCAAGCGATGTCCTGGGAGCGAATCCCACCTCCTTACCGATCGACACAAGCTCATCAAGCTCCAGAGACTGGAGACGAACTTCCATCTCAAGAGCTGCTGAAGTCGCCCCTCCTCATCATCCGCCATATCACCGCCTACTGTCCTACTGCTATCAAGTTTTAAAAGATGAATTAATAAATAAAAACAATAATAAAATACACTAATTAATAATACTGTTATTTTTATCCCGCAAATAGTGGTCTACTTTTTAAGCTGGCAGCACTTTCTAAGTGCGGCTATTAGCTAACAGATAGCGCTATTAACTACAAAACCAATTCAATATCTTAAGGGTGCATATTTTCCATAATGTTAAACAGAAAAAATATTTGAAACTATTATTAAAGAATTAACACTGTTACAATAATGACTTAGTATTAAGATAACGTGTCCTTTCACTAAACAAACTTAATAACATACAGTTTGTGTCCAGGTTGTGGGTAGAAAAGTGAATTCCTTACCACGCACTTTGCACTCACGACTAATTTTTAGCTATGAAAACGTTTAGATTTCGCAAACTGATTTATTATTAAGATCACTGTGCCCCTTATAATTAGGTCGAAAAGTAGTAAAAATACCACTTTTTGTAAACATTTATATTTAGCACAGCACGTACGCACACTGTCACATTGACAAGAGCCGGACTAACGAGCAGTCTTTAATGAGTATCGATCGACGATAAACATTGTCTTAATTACTATACGTTGTTGTCATTTCCTTCTCCCTTCTAATTAACTCTCCCCTCTTCAAACATTTTTATATATTTTAAGTATGCAAACGAGTAGTAGATGACTGGTTACTAAGCATGGTTATTTTTCTGTAAATGTGTTGTCCTTCTTCTCGTACTCTATACTGAATGGGCCACTGGCTACTCACAAACCGAATGAATATATTGTAAGTAAGTAAGAGGTAGTGCCAAGCTGCATTGCAGCGGAATTGGGCTGGCACGACCGGGGAGGTACCTCTCGCTCACATAATACTCATCTTCGGTGTCGCATTTCGTGCCATTTGTGTGTAGTTGGTGGCCCATTGGAGGGTGGGGAGAACGAGAGCAACTCATTTGCATAATACTTATGTTAATTCTCATGAGCATCGGCAGGCGTAAAATGCTCTGATGGCACGTTTGCCCCCTATTCTATATAAAAACAAACAAGGCAAACCGGAGTAGTACAAGTCCTTCACGTGACAGTAAACATAATAATCTATTTGGGCTGCAGCGGTCATCTCCAGAGAACTGAAGCGCTGGACCGACAGCTTTCTGTGCTCTAAGCACGAGGCTGTGACATCGCCAACGTCATGACTCTGGACGGTTATTGAAAATACATAAATCCAATAACCGTAAATAATATAGAATATACCGTAAACAAAATATTGTGTAATGTAGCATTAGTAGGGCTATTGAACGTGCTATGTTGGGTGTTTCTCTGACCAACACAATTCGTAACGACGTCCTAAGGCAGAGAGATAAAGTATCTGATATCACGCGATGAATATGCTCGCCGAAGTGGCAATGGGCTGGTCACACACTCAGAAGAGCAGATGGGAGATGGGCCAGTAAGGTTCTGGAGTGGAGGCCGGGTTTAGGAAAAAGAAGTGTTGGTCGACCGTTTACCAGGTGGGAAGACGATCTCCGTGCAGTAGCCGGTCCGGGAGGGATGCGAGTAGCAGGAGATCTTGACGTTCATTGAGAGAGGCCTACGTCCAGCAGTGGACCGATGAGGGCTGATATTGATGACATTGTTATTGATGATGTAGCATTATTCGTACAAATACATCTATTTCTTTTTATCTATTTACTAAAATCCATATTTTGTTTCAGCGTCCTTCCTGTCCCTGCTGATATTCATCAGCGCGGCGGGGAACATCCTCGTGTGCATAGCGATCTACACGGACCGAGGGTTGCGGAGGATCGGCAATCTCTTCCTGGCGTCGCTGGCGATAGCGGACATGCTGGTGGCCGCCGCGGTCATGACCTTCGCAGGAGTCAACGATTTGCTGGGGTAACGTATAGTGTAGCATCCCCTCGACGTTTCACCTGTGTACTCCACCCCTAAATAAAAATACCCTAAAACATCCTTGAGGCTCGAATTGCCATCTCTATGGAGATAACGGCACAGGAAATATTATAATTTACAAGTGTGTGCGCACGCGCAAGTGCACTCCCTATTCCCTCATACTCATACTCCGAAAGGACGGCAATACGACGCGACGGGAGGGAAATCAGGCGTAGGACCGATGGCTTAACGTGCTCTCCGGGGCAGGTGTGTAACATCGCTCACTTCCTGACTCCGGACTGTTATAGCAAATAGAATCCCAATTTGTTGCGACCCGCGGCTCGAACCCAGGACCCCGCGACTGTCAACATACATTACCAGTAAACCACGAAACAGACTTACCTATAGGACGTATTATAGATATGGATAAAAATACAAAGGAGTAGTTGGAGCTTTTAGACGACAGCTGACTCCTGTAGTCGTAAATATATTTGTAATGCAGGTGCTCTCTCCACCTCCCCTAAAACAGGGACTTCCCGCAAACGACGCGATCATCATTTCTAATACAGTATCGTGTGGGTGACAGGTACCTCCACGTTGGTACAGACGTTGGTATAGGCAGGCAATTCAATTATTATGTAAAAATGGGAACCAATACTCTGAAAACAAATGGTTTGAGCAGCTTGAAAATCATCGCCAAATTACACCATTCAGTAAATGTTTACATGAAATGGTACGGCTATTTTCAGGGAGCTAGCGTTATACTATACCGTACCGCTAATATCATAGACTGTGAAATTGTATGTAATTTACATACAGAGTAATTGTTATTATATTATATTGTTAGGTCCAGTATTGCCAATAAAAAGCGTGCATATTTTAAGGAATATGTTAACTCTAAAACAAAAGATAGTAAACAATTTTGGCAAAACTAAAAACGGAAAATTTTACTAAATCCTATTAAACATCGATAATTTTTAGCGATCCAAATATATAATTAATAAAAATTGCTTAAATATACCGAATTTTTAAAAAGTTCCCGGATATGTTTTGCATTAGTTTCAGTTGAATCGTTTTGGTAATACAGTTTTTAAACTTACTACAATATCTGTACACGACATTGCAAAGTACATCCATGGAACCGACGGTATAAATTGAGATATGATTCTGCTTACTTACATACACTATAGATATAACTACGTGTATTATAAACAGACCAATCCTTGAGTGCTGTGTACCTCTTTGTTGGAAACCGGGATTGGTTAATCCTCTGCCTAAAGTAGATCAACCGAAAAGTTTAAATGTGCTCAGACCTATTAGTACCTTAACATTTATGACAAAATTATTAGAGCGTGCTGTGTATAATCAATTCATTAAATATGTTAAAGAACATAACATACTTCCTACTTTACAGTCCAGATTTCGCGAAGGTCGTGGTACTGTAACTGCACTTTTAGATGTAATGAACACTGTTTTGATAAAGCGTAATCATGGCAATGGTAGTATATTAACATTATTAGATTTTACTCGTGCTCTTGACTGTCTAGATATCTCATTGCTCATTGCTAAATTGTCATACTATGGTATAAACGGTCAAGTATTGCAATGGTTCATCAGTTATCGCACACAGCAATCAGTCAAGTTAACATTAGAAAATGGTTCTACCTTAATATCTGATCCGTTGTTGGTTACTCGAGGCATTCCTCAAGGTTCAATTTTGGGTTCCACTTTTATTTATTATATATTGCGCAGATCTAACTCGCAGTATTTCTTATTGTAAATGTCACTGTTATGCCGATGATGTACAACTATATATATCTGCACCGGCTTATAACATTTCAAAAGCGTTAAATGAAATGAACATAGATCTTAAAAATATTTGTGAATGGTCTGGCAGTAATGCACTTGTGCTTAATCATTGTAAGTCTAAGTTTATGATTGTTAGTACAAGAAAGCAGATGTGGAGGATTATTGATGAAAACACGTATACGATCACAAATAGAGCGTGTCAAAGAAGCAAAAAGTCTTGGTATACTACTTGATACTCGTCTAAGATTTGAAGCTCACATGAAAAAATTAACAACTAGTTGCTCTTACAGACTCAAATTTTATATAAGATACGTCATATGCTTTCTGAAAAATCTCGTGTTCCGCTTTGTGAAAGTTTTATATTATCCAGACTTAATTATGGTGATATTGTGTAAACCCCTGTCTACTGGCCAAGACACGGCGCCTTATACAAAGAGTACAAAGCGTATGCTGTCGTTCTTGCTTCCATGATCCCCCACGTACGTGCATAAATCCATACTTAAATGATGCACCAATGCCGATAATGTAAGCAAGAAGGCAATTACATCTTGCTTGCCTGATGTTTGACCTAATGAAATTTAAACCTTCTAAATACTTATATGCAAAATTATTTTTTTCACCAATCTTTGAGATATATTCACTTACTTCAGTGAGTTTAGCGCCCTCTCATCACAATGGGCAGTAACTCAAAAACAGTGGGCTCAGCGTATTATGCTGGATCGTACGCACTGAGTTGCTTACTCCTTTTGCGTTGCTGCAGCACATACAAGCACACATAATAAATTTTACTGTTACATATGCGTGTAGACTAAGGTTCTTTTTTATTTATGAATATTGCTTTAATTTATAATTTTTCTTGTGTTGTTTTAATATACACATAATTAATATGCTGATGCGTAGTCCTTCTCCCCCCAATGGGCCACCGGCTACTCACAAACCTCACGAAACGCGATACTGAAGATGTCACTTCTCGGCGGTATTATGTGAGCGGGCGGTACCTTCCCGGTCGTGCCGGATGAATTCCGTCGCATAGGAGAAAGTAGTGTCATGCATAGAGCATGGCACTACTTCTTACGAAAAACAAAAACATAATATGACTTACCACATTTAGTTCTGTTACATACCTATAAAAAGGTTTTACACTCAAGCTGTATTCAAAATCGAACGAATTTGATCATAATTATAAAGTTATGAACGAATTTTGATATTTGGGCGATTACTGGTAAACAACACATTACCGTAGATAGTATATTCACATACAAAACCACGCAGTCTCCGTAATATCATTTCATCGTAATAGCTCTAACGGTCAAACTGAATTCTAAAATCAAACACGTATAAATTATTAACGAGCGGCCCAACTAGCACATCATCCTATCAACCTTAATCGATCCACTGCAGGAAATAGGCCCCTTTCAATGAACGCCCAGACGACCGATCTCATGCCACTCGTATCCATCCCGGACCGGCTACTGCACGGAGATCGTCTTCCCACCTGGTGCACGGTTGACCAAAAAGAGATACACCGCAAAGTGGCATCCTCAGTGTCGCGTTTCGTGCGATTTGTGAGTAGCCGGTGGCCAATAGGGGGGTCGGATGAAGGAGAGCAACGCATCGTCATAGTAATTATGTGGATGTTCATGGGGGTCAGTAATCGTAAAAAAGATTCCGATTTCTCGTTTGCCCCCTCATACTATAAAAAATATATGTATTTTATTTTTCATAACAATTTTTAAAGGTTTACTTTCCATTGATCTCTATCTTTTTCATAATTTAGCAGCTAGTAAGAACTTATAGATAAGGACATAAACTTGTAAGTTCTGTTAAAATGTATTTAGAATGTTTACAAATAGACTTCTAAGTTTTGGTTTGTATGAAATTCACAAGCATATCCCTATATACCTTTGTACCGGATGACATTAGACAGTAAATCTAAATTGGAAAATCCGATTTGGCCCGGACAGTGTGGCTACAGATTCATCAATATAAACCTCCTTGGTCAAGATTAAATTAATTCAGGAAGGGATTTCGTCATTGCTGTTTAGCTACTAAGTAAGTGAGGTGCGACAAAATTTTATTGGAGTTATTTTGTGTCCTTTTAAATTATATTATTATTCGTTAGTGTTTGTGAATGAGAGATACTATTTTATGTTTCTAGATAAAACAGAATTCATTCAGCAATTAATTCGAACCATAAATGGGTCATTCTCACATTAGAGGAGGATAGGGGCAGGATCCCACATAGTACGAGCCTTGATGTGGCGGTGGGGCTCGGTAGCCTGGAGTGAATCGAGACACCTTGGGCGAAGCCAATTGATACGAGGAGGGGGATGCTCTACGTACCCCTCTTATAAGAAGAAGGGACTGAAGAGCAGAAGGAGGAGCCGTTTTTTGTTCTCCTATGTATGTATATTATATGGTGCGGGACAACCCCATCAGTGGAGTTAGCGTCGGTGTCATGGGGGCTGTCTAGCCGTCGAGGTGCCCTGATGATTTGCTGTTCCGGGGCACTTCACCAGAGGCGGCACAGATGGCACTCGCGGTGGTGTTTGTGGGTATTCGGTACGATAATGTGCCACGAGGCCCACATACCAATGGACTCTGGGCCAGTGAAGGCGCGGAAATATTTTTCCCCGCGTCAACAAAGAAAAAGGACAAGGGAATAAGGGCAAGGCATC
>JAFELO010002046.1:61592-107727 GCA_017140195.1 Eumaeus atala
GCTGCAACTAGCTGACCCCTGACTTGAGCTAGTAATAATATAATAATATAAGGAAGTATCTCAATCACAAGGCGGCGGGGGATTCCTCTTAAACTCATTAACAGGTACAGCCCGAAAGTGAAACAAGCATACACACCAACCTCCACACATTCCGATAATGAAACGAGGAGGCAACTTATGAGGATGTCTCAAAGCTCTTACATAACACCTGCAAGGCCCACTTTATTGTTGTTATAAAGTCCCCCGACTGTAACATCAAAGCGGAGTTACAAATGTTATCGAATGGAATCTGGGACCACATGAAGTCGGAAGTCGAAATCGCCTTCCTTGAGGAGGAGGGCCTCTTAATAATGAACTCTTATTTTAAGACTTAACTGTGACAAGGAACGAGATTGTCTTTGTTATGAAGGAACGAAAGCATATATCTATTGATGTCACCGTAATCAACAGGTTTAAAACTGGAAGTGATCATCGACTGGTTAGAGGCTCCCTGAACATAGGCTGTTGACACGAGCAAGTCCCATTAGTACAGTAAACACTCCGACCTAACTGGAATTAAAAACCGTTTTGATGCCAAAGATATGTCGGAAACTACAATGAAAATGGACGAGGCCATGAGTGGCGTGATTGGATGTATGCGGGACGTGGGTGGAGGATATTATAGGAGTGAGTACACGAGCACACGAAGACATCACGTCTGCCGATGCCAAGCTCCTTTTAAAGTGACACCGCTAACTATTACGCCGAGACCTTCACAGATCAAATAGCGACGGGGTACCGAAGCAATCGAGCGGAATAGAGAGTAGAAAATTTTAGTGGAGAAGCTTGTAAGAAGTCATTTGACAATGGTCAGTACTGATTCTGGGTCAGCTACCGTTTCTTCTAAGCCTGGGATCTCATCTGAGATCGAAGCTTTCTATACCAATTTGTATACGTCGCGCGCTCCTCATCCCGATACCCCGAACAACAATCTGCGTGCAAGCTGACGATCTTACGAACCTCAGCTTGTGTGAGGTTAGTCTTGCTCTTGCGCAGCTTAAAGGGGAAAGGCTCCGGGAAGGACGGAATTACACTTACCTACACCTCCACTCATACTCCAAGCCAACTCTGGGTGTACAGAGCGAACAATGGGAGATAAGCGCGGGTTTGCTGACCGGCTCTGTTCCCCCACTTTACTCCCTACATATTACTAAATTGCCCTCGCGTTATTTCACTCTCCCCTTTCTGGGGCCTCACATCACAAAAACAGAAGTTATCATCGGCCTCGTCAGTACTGATTATCTCGATGCAGCTACATTGTTACCTATCCTTCCTCTTTGCGTGCCATGTATGCGCAAACGTCCTCATTTACCTAAAAATCTGTTCCGTGGCGCCCAAATAATATAAATATATATAAAATAATGTCGTGCGAAGGTGCTTCAATCGCCAGCGTCAAAGCGTTGCATACGCAGTATGCGCCCTCTGGTCTCGGCAATTTAAGGACATCGTCCAGGAGGAGCTTCCATGATGTGGGGACCAATACTGAACCCTGGGGACATCCCATTGAGGAAACCTTCCGAAGCGTGCGGTGGTCAACTGTGAAGCCAACAAGACGGTTACAGAAGTAACTTACGAGAGTCTGATTGATGTTCCGAGAGATGCCGTAGCTTTTGCTTTAACAGTGCATGATGCATTATCGAGTGCTCCAAAGATGTCCAAAAGGACGACCTGGACGTAATTATACGTGGAACTATAGAACACTATATAGAAAACCGATTTTAATGCGCTTACAGTTGAGCGCCCTCTAAATCCGTGCTGATTTTCAGAAATACCACAATGCGAACAGGGAGCGCAAGTAATTATGAGGCGTTCTAAATTTTTTCCTAGAATCGGCAGGAAAGTAATCGGCCGATAGGCCTTCTGATCTATTAATGACTTGTCATTTCCCTTTAGCGGCACTATAAATGAACCTACCTTCCAGACATCTGGAAAGACCCATTCTTTGATACACGCTCTGTACATCAACATCATTTTTCCGGGAGAAGCCGTCTAGGCGTTCCTGATAATCTTTCGAATGATTCAGAGCATGCAGCTGCGACTCGAACTTGTCGATGATAGTTACTGTCGGTTTCTGTTGTATCATCTGGGCATAGGGAGTAATGCAAGACAGGAGCTGATGCATAACAATTTCCATGTTGTCACCTTCACATTCTAGGAGTTTTCCGCGCGAATGACATTTTTCAGAGGGCGAGATCTACCATCGTGGCTCGGTATGCCAAACCCCAAGGATTTTCATTTCTCGTCTCGGCAATATCTCTAAAATGCTTCATGTCAGCGTCCTTCGTGGCCAATTTGTATTCTTGTATAGCTACACGTAGAGCTTCCTACAGTGAGATATCGCCTGTGGGATTTCCACATTAGAATAACTATTTGGTCCGTTGAATGTTGGAGGCTGGCTTTGCTTATTATCAATGAACAGACCTCAATATGAAGTTCTCCATTTGGGTCTTCCTATACTCCTCAGCCCTCGCCCCGAGTATTGGCGACGTTCATAAAACCAAAGTAGTGAATGTGCATTGCTGTCTACACTAATCTGTATTGGATTTCCAGTTAGGTGATCCAGAACATAACTTAGGTGTTAGAGATGTCACGCTACGTCATGTCCTTACTTAAAGTATGCTGAGATTATGTATATACAGGAACCTTGGTAATCGATATGCATGACAGCGCAATATTCGGAACTCAGATGGTGTAGCAGCGTAAATACAATCTTGTCATTATTGACCAAAAGTCAGAGTATAAAGTATAAAGCATCCCTAATACTGTCATCTGTGTAACAATGAAGGCCAATAGTTTGCAACATGTCATTTATGTGCAGAAGAAACAGCGTAGGAGACAGAACACAGCCTAGGGGAACACCAGCGATGACAAATTTAAGGGCGGAGCATGCGCCATCAACTACGACCTTTATGCTGCAATTTTCCAGGAAGCTAGTGATCCAATCGCATAATTTCCCGGGCAGTCTGTATGAATAAAGCTTTAGCAGGAGCGCTTTGTGCCATACCCGATCAAAGGCCTCTGCTACACTCACACAAACCTCCAATGCCTCTCCCTTGGTTTCAACTGCCTCTGCCCATCGGTGCGTTAAATAAATTAGAAGATCACCAGCTGAACGTCCACGGCGGAAACCGTACTGGCGATCACTAATTATTTGATGATCTTCTAAATATTGCAAGAGCCGACAATTGATAGTAGATTCCATAATTTTGGAAAACAAACGGGTTATCGCTATAGGTCGGTAGTTGGATGGGTCGAAGCGGTCACCTTTTTTAGAGTTCGGATGCACAAAGCTGTCTTCCAAGAGCTGGGAACTGTGTCAACAGAGTAGGAGAATCGGAAAACGCGCGTCAACGCCGGGGTCAAATCTGGAGCACATTATCGCAGCACAATCGGAGAGATGCCATCGGACCCACTCGACTTATGAATGTCCGGGAAAAAAGTGCTTTACGCACGGCTCTCGGGTGGAACATAATATATGACATCGAGTAACAACACTGTGGGATAGTAGGCAGCGGAGTTCCCTGATCATCCAAAAAGGAGTTTGATGCCAAAAGAGAGCCTATAGTTTCGGTTTTCTCTTTTGCGGCATGGTATGGGACGGATGGCTTAGCACAACTCCCTAAAAGAGTCTTGGTGAGAGACCACAATACACGGGCTCCTGAAGGAAGGCGAAATAGTCTTTCAACAATTCTGCTTACATGCTTTAACTTCGATTTGGAAATATTTTTTTGAAATACATAGAGGCATAATTATACTCCTTCTTTAGGACTCTGGTATTTGCGACTCACCACTGCGCTTGGTAAGTCCACAGTTTATTGTGAAGTGTCAACTTACAGGAGCATCCAAGTCAAGGTTGTGACTTGACGCCACTGGGCACTGCAGAGAAACAGAGCGACAGACCCCGCAACTGAGTAAGAGTTATCCAGAGAGAAGCAAATCTGCCCCCATGGGTAAGATGCCAGGAATGCATGTCATCCCGTACTCTACGTCTAATCGGCACTGTACTCAGTATCATGCAATGGTCCGACGAGCCCAAAGGAGAATTGACGAATACCAGTCAGCTTTCCGGATGGACGGTAAAGAGAAGGTCCAACAAGGAGCTGGGAGGAATATAGTCTTCCACGTCTGGGATTCGCGTGGGGCGATAATACCAATTGTGTCAAAACATATGCTAAGGTAAAGTCATGAAGTGATCTTCCCGCATGATCGGTAGTACGTGAACAAAGTGAACAGCACAGAATCTGTAGCCAATCTTTTATGCCTTCCTGAGAAAAAAAGGAAAACAAACAGGCGATGGATAAAAATCATATCCTATATTGGTTCCGTTTTTAAATTTGAGGCGTGGAGACTGACAAATTCATTCCTAATATACGTTTAACATTCATCGTTTTAATATCAATCTGTATAATTTCGTGGTTAGTTCGCTCTATCCGCACAGATTTACGATGCAAAGTTGCGTGATCGCTATTAAAATGAAATGTTCCATTGAATAAAGTATCAAATTGACGTTGAGTTTAGTTTTCAATCGGATCACTGCCCGGATGCATTTCAATATAGTCTTTGTGTGGTAGTTGTGCTATAAAGTAACCAGTTAAGGTTCTGGAGTGGAGGCCGCGTTTAGGAAAACGCAGTGTGGGTCGACCGTTCACCAGGTGGGAAGACGATTTCCATGCAGTAGCTGGTCCGGGAGATCGGTCGGCTTAGCGTTCATTGAAAGAGGCATATGTCCAGCAGTGGACCGATAAGGGCCGATAATAGTGATAATAAAGATGATAAGTAAATATAAATATATTATAAAAAATAGCTTCTTTAACATACGTTATCATATATAAATACAATAACATAAATTGGTTACTATTTCAGACTGTCATTAAAATTGTTTCCCAATAAAGTAGTTTGTTTCGTTAATCTACAGTGTGAATGGTGTGCAGGTATTGGGTATTCGGCGAGCAATTCTGCGATACTTGGGTTGCGTGTGACGTCATGTGCTCCACGGCCTCCATCCTGAACCTCTGCGCCATATCGCTCGACAGATACATACACATCAAGGATCCGCTCAGGTACTGTTAAATTTGTCCCAATAATAACGTGTTTTTTTTTCTTGTAAAGGAGTTACCTTCCACCACACCTCGCCAATCCAAGCGCTATTACTTGACCATCAATGCCCATAGACATTCGTAACACCAGAGGTCTGGCAGATGTGTTTTTAGAGCAAACAATTATTTTAAGATCCCTAAGTCGTATCGGTCCAAAGTGTGATGGTATACTTAGTTTTGCCGTAAGTACTGTAATAAGGAAAAAAGAAGCAGATAATTTTTAATTACAAATAACATTTAACTTATACAGTATGTTAGCTTAATACACAAATGTAAAACAATTCAAAATATTAATAGCTCATTCGAAGTATTTTTCAATGACTGCAATACAGTCCTTTTAATATTAATAGCTCATTCGAAGTATTTTTCAATGACTGCAATACAGTCCTTTTAATATTAATAGCTCATTCAAAGTATTTTTCAATGACTGCAATACAGTCCTTTTAATATTAATAGCTCATTCGAAGTATTTTTCAATGACTGCAATACAGTCCTTTTAATATTAATAGCTCATTCGAAGTATTTTTCAATGACTACAATACAGTCCTTTTAATATTAATAGCTGCCTAAAATTAAATTTGGCTATATATCTGCTTAGTGTAACACAATAATAACGATCCTGATTTCTTTATAACCACACGCCATTTTTATATCGCAAAATATTGTATAGTGTACTGGCGCCAAAATGAGAAAACACAATGAACCATAGTATAAAAATAACAGACTCCAAGTCCAAATGTAATATTTTTATTTTTTGTTGTAGAAATACTTGTTGCCAGAACAAGTATAATATAATTTTTATGGACCATTCCATTGCGCGGGGAGGGGAGGAGTTTATTTAGAATGTTTAGACTCACCTTGTTGAATATATTAGCGAAAAATAGTAATATATTTTTCGCTTTTCTTTACTAACATAGCCCAACTAATAAAATAGACTACAACATTAACTAAAAAATAGAACCTGTCCTAATTTCCACGTGACGTCCATGACGTTGGAAGTTGTGATTGGTAGAATATAGTGCAGTGGCTGTGTGATATTGTCCATGCCAAAAATAACAATTTCGGATGCCTTGTTTCTAAATATTGTTTACTGTACAAATTTTTCGTCAAAAAAAAAATAACATTTCGTCGTAGGAATAAATGTTTCATATAAATTGGATTCAAATAATTGAAATGACGAAGATAAATAACTCATTCCCCATTTCCCATAACATTCTACGGGAAATGGGGAATTCATTCTTTTTTTTACCTTAAATAAAGCAACTTGTTCCGACTCGATTACAGACGGACCAATGCACAGTTGTAACTACAAGGCTGATCACACTGTTATGTAGCAAACATATGGCTAATATAATAATATACATACATCGTTAGCAAAGGGCTGACATAGAGTTTAAAAATTTGTATCAAAGATTGACATTTTTGAACTTAGAAATGACCCGTGCGGAGCAGGCAACCTGGTGCCACAGATATCATCATCACTATCGGCTTTTATTGGTCCACTGCTGGATAAAGGCCTCTTTCAATAAACGCCAAGGCGACCGATCTCCTGCTACTAACAACCATCCCGGACGGGCTATTGCACGGAGATCTTCTTCCCATCTGGATATAGTAAATTATAATTCAAGTGGAAATGGGTTGGCCGCTCACTCGACATATTTTGGCCATTACTTCGGCCTTCAATGTTAGCACTTCAGCCAGACAGTTGTATGAGTGTGCGTGACGTGTGACGTCACGCACACTCATACAACTGACGTCACAAAAAATTTTATTGTTGTTTTCACAAAGGCCAACGTAACATTGCGATAGTTAGCTAATGGACAGAAGTCAAAGACGCTGGGCGTGTCAGCTGTACGAGCGACCCGGTGTAGGCTTTCTCTTTTCTTTTTTTTTTATTGGAGAACAAACAAGCGATCGTAGCCTTTTAACGACTACCGACGCCCATGAAAGTCAGCATAATTACTATGCCGATGCGTTACCCTTTTTATAGACCACCCCCAATGGACCACCGGCTACTAACACACCACACGAAACGCGACACCGAAGATGTCACTACGCTGTAGGTAACCGTGTAGTAAGAATTTGAAAGTTATGCCAGTCTCATACATCGATATTTTCACATTATAATATTCGGACGGACAAACATTCGGAAAGAGAATCAATTACTGAAAATGCTTTGTCACTGTGTGAAGTTTATTAAAAATACTCTGTAGCACTGAGGGTTCTCTCCCCACTAAAAGTGGGTCACAATTTCTAAAATCGCACTAAACGCTGTAGCATACTTATCACATCGCGGCGGTATCGTGTGCGACAGGTACCGCCCTACGTGCTGGACCTATTCGGCTTTACCTCTTAATAATGATGATGGTGAATCGTTATAACGTTTCTGTAGAATGCAAAATAACAGAAGCGTTTACGTTAAGATAAAATACGCTTTGGCATTCTGACCCGCATTTTTTATTTAACAATGCCTTATGAATATTCTTATCTACCTTGACATGAAAGGGAAAAGGCGATGAAAGATAATGCTATTGCTGAATTGTACAAATTTGCTCTCACAACAGTGAAGTACATTTGGCTCACATTATAATATATCTTACATATAAAATGGCATGTCTTCTGTTGGCCATGTTGATGGTAAAAGCCATTCCGTTGTCAAAAGGCAAAAAACGGAAACTTTACGTCATGTCCGTCTGTCTGTCCGAATGTCACAAACATTTTACTCGAAAATTATGGGTACTGTGTGTTTGAATATTGGAAAGTAGATATTGTGAACCGCTACGCAGAGGTGTAGTATGAATTGAAGTTATCAAGGGTAGCATTATAGCGAAAGTCTGGTGACTTATATGTGTCATAACAGAGGGATATACAGTGTACATCACCCTGCTTTGCCTTCTCGAAAAAAAAAACACATCAATGATACATGATTGGATGGGCATTTCTTGATGTTATAGAGCGTTGATGAAAGTCCTTTGATTATAATAATAACTTACGAGATATTTGCTTTCAAAGTGTTAAAAATTTTGTTAACTCTCTAACTTTTCAAGCATCGAAAGGAAAATAGATTACAGGATTCAATAAAAAGTTCAAACTTTATTTGGTTTGAACAAAATCGACTTCGCAGTTTAAGAGTTATACGATTTCTTTTGGTTTGCTGCTACAGAAACCTTCATGTTTGTCCGACTCGCTATTGAATGTCACTGTTTTTTTGCTGATTCAATTTATGATAGCTCAGAAGATAAAAAGATATAATTGATTGAAGGAGTCCGTTTAAGCTTTTAGACATTTAAAAATGCATATTTCTTTTACAAACTATCAAAGTAAAATTTTAATCTACACAATGCCGGTCAGGCAGATCAAAATACAAACCTTATACTACTACATGTTGATTTGTTGCCGAAAGCTTAAGTGATTGACGACGACCTAAATCAATGATCTCGCAAAGGAAACCTCAGCATTTGGTAATATAATTGCGACAAATGGCGTCCAGCGAAATTGATTTACAAAGGGTCAGTGTTGGAAATGGAGCACGCGATACTAGAATCCATTAAACGTTGCCCAAACTAGGGACGTACCAAATATATTATGGATTCATAAAATTATAATGGATTTTTATTATATTTACAACTAACAGCGCCTCGCGATTTTACCCGTGTGATCCACTCCCATAAACGTAACGTCACCGGTCAATTACGTAGAGTTCGTAATTAGAATACTTAAAGGGTCGTAAGTAGCTGCCAACTTTCATGTTTGTAGGTTTTTTAATGCATAAGGAAGCAAACGCCCATGGAAGTTCGCAAAAATGTCACGCAGATGCGTTGCCCGTTGTTATAGCCTTAGCCTATATAGTATGTATATTCCTACCACACTTATAATGAAAAAAGAGTCACAATTTTGTGACATTAATTGTTTTGTAGATGAAATACTGTATCTCAATTTTAAATACGACCTGCAGAACCTGTCTTTAAAATATAATTACTTTTTAATTGCTTACTTAATGATAATTTGATTTTGAAATAAATTAAGGGTACTTTTTGCTGGAACATTACGAAACAGAATTATGAATGTTAACAATTATCCAACGATGAATATTTAAAAGTGTATTCACGTTTTTTTTTTCATACATAATTAGCTATCCGCCTTGGCTTCGCCCTTGAATAATACGGGTCGGATTGATACCTTAACAAATTATACATTAAAGTCTGCTTCGGGATATTTTCTATCCATTGGTGGAAACCACATGAAGATCCGTTGAGTAGATTTTGAGAAAATCCGTCCTATAAGTAGGCATACAACTTTCGTGGACTTTGTTTCATAATATGTATAGATTTCTACTGCATTACCAAGATAGATTCAGTCCTTATCGTAATAGATATCGCGATGTCCCTCTTAGCCAATAATAATACCTTTCCGGTGGTGTCATGTAAGCGATAGGTGTCTAGCGAAGACGTTGCATGTTAACAATTAAAAATAGTTTAAATATTATGTTTTGTTACAGATACGGCCGGTGGGTGACACGGAAGGTGGCGATAGTGACCATAGCACTGATCTGGCTCCTGGCAGTGATGGTCAGCTTCTTGCCCATCTCACTGGGCCTCCACCGGCCGCCTGCGGACGAGACGATGCCGAAGGCTCGATACCCCACCTGCGCTCTGGTGCTGACGCCGACATATGCAGTCGTCTCCAGCTGTATATCATTCATATTGCCTTGCATTGTAATGATCAGCATATATTGCAGGTAATCTGTATTCATATTATGAAACTAAAAGACTGTATGTTTGGACGCGTTAATCTCGGGAGCTGCAGGTCCTGTTCAAATCTGGATATAAAAAAGAATACGGAGTAAAAATCCTTACACAACGTCAGCCAATCATGAGACTCGGTGGGGGGACTAGTGGAGATTATATTGTCTGTAGATAATTAGAAGGACCAACTTTCTTCATTACCACAGATAGGAGTGACGCATCCCGATAGATATTAAAGGTAGGTAAAGTAAAGATTTATCTGCATGGCTCACTTAGGGCGTCTACAGATATTTGGATGTCCGAACAGAACTGCATGTGTCAAAATTATTGACACATCCTATGGTGAAATTGATGTAAAGCATTTTTCCACAGGCTGTATTGCTACGCTCAGAAACACGTGAAGTCCATCAGGGCTGTGACGCGAACTGTGCAGTTACCAGACAACCGCACAAAGTCTGTGCGGACGCGCGTGCACACGCATGTGCATTCGTCCCCCTACCACGTGTCGGATCACAAGGCCGCCATCACAGTGGGCATCATCATGGGCGTGTTCCTTCTGTGCTGGGTGCCGTTCTTCTGTGTGAATATTGTCGCTGCGTTTTGTAAGACATGTATTCCTGGTAAGGTAGCTGATTTTTATCATTGACAACAAACAACATCGAACCTTCTCTACAGTTCCCTAATGAGTTAGTAAGAAAGAAAGGAATACACACATCATGATGCTTACAAACCAGCCTTGCCGCCTCCACATTCATTACTGTACTAATACAGACGCGCCGCCTAGACGGATGTACATATATTACATATATAAACATCCATCTAGATGGTTTGCGAACCCTGCATCTCTGGCGTAACAAGCGGGCTAACCGCAACGTTGGTAACTGAGCCAGCCAATTGTCAATAATTATTTTACTCTAGACGTCTCTTTGCTGTAGCGGCCATCTGAATAAAGACTAGTCTATATGTCTATAGGCTAGTCTTTATGTAAATGTTTGTACAGGCACAAGTTCACGCTCTATTACCACATTCTCCTATTCCAATGGGATGGCTATCCGATATGACCGGAGAAAAGTCAGTTGCACGACAGACAACTACACATGGTCACAACTACACAATTACTAGAAAAACCCAATAACACTTTTTGGTCAGACTTGGGATTCGAACACGGGACCTGACGAATGTTATTAAATATGATTACCGCTAGAGTACGAGGCAGCCTGTCAATGTACACACATAGCTCAGCGCAACGTTTTCAGTGATCGGTCAGGTGTGAATATTTCAGAAATTTCATTTCACCGAGACACTCGTTAAATAATTATTCAGATTCCCATAAACCAGCCTGCTTTGATAATGTTGATTAATGCGTCACAATTCTCTACTGGACGTGTCTATAACCTTTCGGCGGCTACGGCCATGATACATGACACTTATATGGGTATAAGTGTGGTTTTTATACTTCACAAAATATAGAAATGTTTAAACCGTATACGTTAGTCAAACAACAATTTAGTCAAACAACAATGTTATATAAACATCAAAAGCGAAACTAGACGCACAGAGAGACGTTCTGTGGATTGTAGGGGTACGTGTTATACTTCTGAGGGATTACTGAATGCTTTTTGCTGTATGTTTCTTTGTATCATAAAATTTGTAACTAAGACATAAACCACATAACTAAAGTATTCAATATGACGCAAGAAACAAGCTCGCTAATGTGGTAGTGGTGGCAGGTGGGCAGCAAGCTTTCAGAGGTCTCGATTAGGAATGTAAATTGTTCGGCCGCCACTTTTTCACCCCTAAACTCTATGTATTCTTGGAGGATGGATGGCATGCGACAGGTCGTCTTGGCATTCATTGGGAGAGGCTTTGTCCAGCACCCTACTACGGGTGTGAGAGTGCAACGCTGCACTGCAGGTAATTTAGACTGTGGTGTACATCTCACTCACATGACGCCGGCGTAAAGTGACAGCTATGTTGTCCCGTTTCTTGCAGCGTGATTAGACGGTGGCCGTTCAAAGGGAGAAGGAAAGGACCCGGTATTCTAAATGTGCAAATGTTTATGAGCGTGGGTAATCGTAAAAAAGACTCCAATATTTTATTTACCCTACTTTACATATTCCTATTCCAAATTTCACTCCGTTTTCGTTTAATCACCTGACGGTCTGCGGCGTTAAAAAAGCTAGTGAAAGCCGTCGTATGTGGTTGTATTGGTCGTGATATGATAGTTCCCATCATCGAGATCATTGCTCCCGTTCTCCATCATATTCCCAATTGTTCTCTTCTTACATGTGTATTTCCGAGTTCATGGAAAGACGCATACTTAATTCCATTGCTCGATCTTTTTCATTTCTATCGTAAATACTGGTACGCATGGTTCCGAAGCAACTGCGTTCGTACCTAAATGAAACACCACCTTTTCAATGCCTTCCAGCCGGGCTTTCGCCCGGAGCCGGGCTATAGCGCGGCCACTGTACTTACAAAAATCACGGATGATATTCGGGGATGGATAATAGAATTGTAACAATATTGACACTTCTGGATTTTAGCAACGCCTTTAGTAGTAGTAGCCCACCGTAGATCACGATTTGTTTCAAAATTTCCTTCAGGGCTGACGGCAACGCGAAAAATTTAATAGAGTATTCTCCTCTTGGAATCATATTTCTGCCGGCGTTCCACCGGGTAGCCTATTCTATTCTTATAAATTTATTTTATTATTATTGAGAAAAATAATGATAATCTTGACAGCACACTACAGTGGAGTAAGTGACAGCACTTTAACAAACTAGAGTAGTCTGCACATAAATCTCGGTAAGACAAAATGTATAATTATAGGTGCCAATTAACATTGAGATACTCGACTGGGAGAATCTGTCGGATATTTCGGTCGGGGGATCTGTAGTACAACTGAGTGTAACGGCCAGAAAAACGGTCGAAAAGCTTATGCATTCATTTGGACCAAACTTTATCATGGCGTGGACGACTCTAAGATTTGCGAAAGAAAATGAATGGTGGTGCAGCTTCCATTCGACGTCTCGGTTATTTTCTCCCAATTCCCACAAAAGATTGTCTTGCACAATAATTTATTATGGCCTCAATAAGGAACTCCTTTCTGCTCTCGAACGACTACAACATCTGCATTCGGTTTATTTTTGGAACCCGGAAATATGACCGTATTTCTGAGTATCGAAATAAACTGAACTGGCTTCCTTTCAGATTGTGTCGAAACTCCCAGAAACTCCACCTTCTTTTTAATGTCCTCTTTAACCCATCTTATCCTACATACTTAAAAAAAGTTTTCCTACCTCGGCAACAACGCCCCCATTCTTCGTTCTTCAAATAGACTAACTCTATCCTTTACCATATATAACACGACTTTCCTGGAGTACTGCTTGATATACGGTATCAACTATCTGATAATGGAAAGCTTTACCTAAGGCAGTGCGGAACTCGAAATCAATAACAATATTTAAAAGGCGCCTCAAGGAACATCACCAGTCTTTAGCCAGCTGATGTTGTTGTATTTACTCTTTTTGTCCTAATTGTTTATATTATTCATAATTGTTGTTGTTAACGCTTTATATATTGAGAGAGGCATATATACAGCAGTGGACCGATAAGGGCTGATAATGATGATAATGATATTTCGGGTCTTTTTTATTTTTGTCCAGTTGTATCCAGGTCAAGTCGGTGGTAGTGATCCGTAGCCCAGCGATTCTTAGCATATTCTATACCGCAGAGCTTGAAGACAAAAGTCTTCAACCAATGCGTTTTCTCCGTGATGACCCCGTAGGGGCCGAAACATGGCCTCTTCATTTAGGACTGGTCCGCAAGTTTGCGGTAGCTCAATGGGCTATTGAAACTACAGTGTTGAGTGTTTCTCTGTCCAAAAGAATTTTAAACGAAGTCATAAGGCACAGAACTAAAAAAACAGTATTCGATATCACGCGACGAATAGGCTCGCTGAAGTGGCAACGGGCTGATCACGCACTGAGATGAACGCGTTTAGTAAAACGAAGTGTTGGGCAACCGTTCACTAGGTGGGAAGACGATCTCCGCTCAGTAGCCGGTCCGGGATGGATGCGAGTAGCAGGAGATCGGTCGTCTTGGCGCTCATTGAGAGAGGCCTACGTCCAGCAGTGGAAGAGTAAGGGCTGATAATGATGATGATCGTGATATACTAGGTGACTGATAAATATCCAAAACAACAAAGAAAATTTTTAATAAATTTTAAATAGTAGAACATGTTTATTTTTCAACATAGTTTCCTTCTACTTCGATAAATTTAGTCCAGCGATTCTCCAATGCCGTTACACCAGTTTGATAAAATGTTTTCCCTACACTCCCTCAAAATACTCGTATACCTGCCTGACCATTTCTTGAGATCCGGGAATAAGTGGAAGTCGCACATGGGGAATAGAGGGGATGCGGTAACAATTCGAACCGCCATTCATGGAGTTTGGCAAATGCAGCCCCTGACGAGTGCACAGGTGCGTTGTCGTGGTGGAATAGAACTTTCTTTTTGGCCAAATGGGGCAGCTTCTTTCGGATTTCTTCACTAATTTATTGCTTTTCCTCTTTGCAAATAATCCACTAAAATAATCCCTCGAGCATCCCAAAGACTCACAGTCGCCATTATTTTGCTGGTCGACAAAAACATTTTTGCTTTCTTTGACGCAGGTTTTCCGCTCTCACTCCACTGCTTAGATTATTTTTTATACTGTTACATAACGCCGCAAAAATTCGTTAGTATCACTCTTAAACGGCGCCAAACATTCAGACGAAGTTAACAGTGAGCAAATGCGGCACCCATCGCACGCGACGCTTTTCCATTCACAAATGTAGGTGTAAAATGTTCAAAACGCGTTCAGAGGAAATGCTTACTATCTCTGCTATCTGCAGCAGTTTTAAGCGCCGATCATTCAATACGATTTTTGAATATTTTTGGTCATGTCCGGATTTGTGACTTCATCTGGACGGCCAGACCTGTCTCCCATGTATACAATCAGTAACCAGGGTGTGACCTTTACTCAACGCAGGAGCTGTATTATCTAAAACACTGTCTAACTTCACTTTTATACGGGTTGCTGTCCTCCCTTTTAAAACGTAAAACATTATCACCGCACGAATTTCGTTTCTTTCCATTGTTGAGAAAATTTACGCCAGAGAAAGTTTCAGGTCCCCTTACACAAATTCTATCAGTTCGAATAAATTCAAATTTGGCGTTCTATTTTCGAAAAGATGGTGGAATGTAATGTAACAAATATTGTTTGCCTATCTTTTTTTTAAGTTCGTCGTTCTGGCCAGTTATAAATCAGCCGGCTATATTGGTTATATTATTATATCAGGTAAATTTAAAGTTATTTAAAATATTTATCCTTTCCTATTTATTAACGTTTGTTCCATCACATTCTACTGAATAACTTTCTTTTCCTAATGGGAAAAATGACCAACTCTAACTGTATAATATGCAACCGACATGAAGACTTACATCATCTTCTTATATAATGTGACAGAAATGAATTTCTCCGACAGGAATTTATAAGTGACACTAAATGCTGAATTTTTCTTTCCTATACAAAATGTTATTGGTTCTAATTTTAAATTAGAATTCAGTGACAGTTTCTTAAGTTTTGTTATCCTTTCGTTTAATTAATAAGAAATAAATTTTGGTTGTCTGGAAGAGACCGCTTGGAGCGGTAGGACTTTTATATTTAATATTATCTGGTATAAAATAAAGTGTTTTTTAGTATTTTTTAACTGTAAAGAAAAGCAAGTATATTCCCAGCCTAAATCTATCAAGACAACTCGTAATTGAGGAACTAGAAATGAGCGTCTCTTAAACGTCGGGAGGTTAAGTGAATAATCAATTTATAGAACCAAAACAAACACAGAATCTGAGAGTTATGTAATAACGAATCTACTAACAACGAATTAGACTAACAAAAATACAGTTAATTAGGCAAATTTTTATCAAGATATTTTTCGTATTTTTTTACTATAAATTTTAAGAAAGAGAGAGCCCAACGCATCTGCACAATTTTGCGGATGTCTATGGGCGTCGGTAGTCGTCAAAAGTTTTCAATATCCCGTTTGCCTCCTATACTATAAAAAAACAACTAATACTAATTTCTGTTTGTAGGGACAAGTCTCAACTAAACTCACAGACCGCACGAAACAGTAAATCCCACTTGATTAAATAGTGAAGACATATTTCTGTACTTAGATAAAAGGTTTGCTGAGGTAATCCAGAGCTAATACAGACTGGGACATAATAATATATTATGGTTGCTATAGGAAGGATCCACTCTGGATTACAGTATAAAAAAGATATACGCGGGTCGATTGAAAAGTATTCGTTCTAACCAAGAAAATGAACACATACTAAATAAGTTATATTTTTATTTTTCTACATAATTACCATCAAGTTCGATGCAATTTTGCCATCTCCATTGAAGGCGTTTAGACCCTTGAAAAAAAAAAGATTCTTCCTTAGAGTCAAAATATACGTCTACTGCTTTTGACCTTGTCGTGTTTTATACTTGAAATGGGAAGTTCTCTGACCTAGATTCAGTGACTAATTTAATCTGAAGTTAATATAGTGTATTCTCACTCCTGATTGACATTCGTGTTATCGCTTGAATGAAAACTATTTTTAAACAAATTTCACAAATTTTTAAAGTATTTGTACGGAAATTGTATAAAAATAGTTTTTATTCATCAAGTGAAACATTACTTAAATTATAAATTATAAAGTATAAATTTTCAATCGATAGCCCGCCACAAAACAATATGACCACGACACGTATAAATTTTTTGAGCGGAGGTAGTACCATGCCGCACAGGGGTTGTAGTGCCACGCGTGGTGCATGACACTACGTCCCGCTATGCAAAGAAATTAGGCCGGCACGACTGGGGAGGTACCTTTCGCTCACTTGACACCTGCGTAAAGTGACAGCGTCGCTGTCACATTACGTGCGTTTCGTGAGTAGCCGGTGTCGGTTGCCGGTGTTTATTATGTGTATAAGATGTATGTAAATAAATTCTTAAGAAGAATCAATATTCTTCTTTATCAATAATCTTTAATCTTTTTCAATATAATAAATAAAAGGGAATTCTCAATTGCTGATTAATTACGAAACATCATAAAATGTAACACCTACTGTGCATACATCGGCTAAGAACGAATTTTACGAAACTTCACACCTAAGGGTGCGTTTTTGGGGGGTGGAGTACGCGTATGAAATCGCAGAGGGATGCTAGTATACTTTAGTATACTTTTAAAATCGGGGTTCACGATGTTTGTCCCGTATAATCAACGCAACTACTGGATCGACTTTAATGAATATTTTCTCATATGTGTAGCTTTGTTACATAGCAGTACTTAGCATGGGCCATATTTTTGTTGTCATAGTAACACGTGGCCAGATCAACTTGATACTAGACATATTCCCGTCGCCTAATAGTATACAATCGTCATGTGACTAGTTCATGTATGTTATTATTGTGTCAATTGCAGTTTCATACTGAAGCACATTAAGTTGAGTTTCAATCCTTGCTAATTTACGCTCCTCAGTGTCACGTTTTCAGTGTGCGCTGACCTAACATAATATTGTACAACTCCACGTATTCCACCCGATCTGCCACCCAAATTGTATTATTAAATCAATGATTTTCTTCCAGATCTCGCATTCAAAATCCTCACCTGGCTCGGATATTCAAATTCGGCGTTCAATCCGATAATCTATTCCATATTTAATACGGAATTCCGAGAAGCGTTCAAAAAGATACTCACTTCAAAATGTCCGCCGTGCTGCGGATACCAAACGGTTCGAGCTAACACTCCGATCAGGAACGACAACTTCGTAACCGATTACGGGACAAAAACCCTAGTGGTAAGGAGGAGCGGATCTTTAGGGTTGTCCGGGGTCGAACCCACCCCTAGGTCGTCAGCTGAATCTGTCAAACCGTTGAAGGACTACCACATTTGACAGGAAGACGGGGGTAGCAACAACGGGCTACTCGACAAAAGTGACGTGGTTTAAGCGTAATAAGACTACCGCGATTGTGTAAACTTTAGTTAAAAGAATTTATTAAAATTAGTTCTCAAAATATCATATAGAGGCGCTATTGAACGTTTAAATGACGCTAAATAGATGTGTAATTCTTTTACTAAAAGTCACATTTTATCAGTACTTGAAAAATACTACATAGCAATAGTAACGATCTCATCTACAGATATTACTATATCGAATTATTTAATTTAATAATAGATACTTGTTAAATATATACTAGAATATGTGTAAATTGTTATTATTGTTTATTATTGTTCTTATGATATATATTAAAACGCAGTCAATGGCACGTATAACGACGAACTCTTTAAAGTGGAATTTCTCTCAGCCGTATTCAATATGGCATACCCTCGAAAAACGAAACCTGTTTTGTAAAATGTTTATAGGCTTATATAGATTTACGTCAAATGAAACAGGCAAGGCGAGTTCAAACTTACAAGGTCAGAAAAAGATGAAAATATAGAGATAGATTGCTATATTTTTTGTTATTAGTAGTTAGTATTATAAAGTAAAGAAAACTGATGGCTGATTTACACAGAGTTAGTGACTCTAAGTCAATGCTAAGCTGTAAAAAGGACTGTGAAGTGAGCATAGGAGCAGGTCTACTCTCTTGGGAACCGATCCTGTGTAAATCACCCCTACGCCCCCATAAATGGGTACGTAGTACAATGTTACTAACTTACAATATTATTGTATTGCAATTTTGAATGTCAGAAAATACTATTTTTAATCAAAACTTTAATAAATTGTAAATATTATACTTTTAAATTATCATATCCATATCTTTATTATATTATTAAAATTATTCATATATTTGTTAATCACAATAGCGTAATAGAATAAAAGTAAGCATAATTATAATATAACAATATCATATTATTATAATTTTATAATAACAATATTATATTAACAGTAAAAAAATATTTTTAGGCGAAGCAATCATTAGAAGTATAATACATTATGTAAGAAATACCGAGAAAATCTTATATGAAATCATTATAATAATTATTTTTCCTCAACTTATAAAAAATGTCAGTATCTGTAATTAAGAGCAATAAATTAACGTCGATAGATTAAAAAACGAGAGACATACAATTGTGCAAGGAATACCTTGTAACTACTAAGTAATCGTGCTACGTCACCGCAGCTCTGCTAGGAATCTCGTAGCAGCGCTGTAGCGAGGCTAATATTAACATTATTTATGTACCTACGTAGTTTCGTCACCGTAACTTTGCTAAGAATCTCGTAGCAGCGCTGTAGCGATGCTAATATTAATATTATTATTTATGTAGCTACGTAGTTTCGGCACCGTAACTGTGTAAATACTCTCGTAGAAATATTGTAGCGACACTAGTACGTGGTTCCGAGGTCTATATATGTAATTTTCCGTAATATCGTTTTGTAAAAAGTGAAAGTTGTTTTCCAATACCTGCTGATTATTAAAATCCTGTGATACTTTTGTAAATAAATTTAAAATTATTGCAATATTGTAAATAAGGAATGTTGTACATGTTATTCTGTATTAATGTATATTTTAATATGTCTCTTCAATATTTTATATAATCTATAGACGAATTGCATCAATTAAATCTATTATATTAACTTGTTGGTAAGGAAATACCAAAGAATTTTTAAACCTTTAATAGATCTTAGTAATCATTATCGTATTTACATTTACTGATTATATATAAGTACTACTTCCAAGTTTTATTAAAGTAATAATCCATACAGCATCCAATGAAATTATATCCAAAGATTCAATTTTAATTAAGGACAATTACTATATAAATCCATTGAAAATAAATTAATTACCATCCACCCTCGTTTTAAAGGTACAGGAAATCATAAAGTGTTGGAACCTGAAACGGGAATCCCTAATTACAATTATAATTTATTTTCCTTGTTCCAAGTTACAACTTACTCCGCATAATTTGCTTAAGAGGTTAAAGGAAACGATGTTTGAATATTAAAATTTTGAAGAAAGGTTTGATAATTAACACTTTCAAAGTCCTATTTGTATAATTCCAATTAACATAAATATGCGTTTATATAAATTTTATTTTGAAACATAGTAAAAAACATTTTGTATAAACATTGATAGTTTAAATTGAAAGAAAAACAAAATTAATGAAAAACAAAATCACTAAGTTCTTGTTCCTTCTACATTTCTAACATGTCATTGATTTATAGTTTAATAAATGTTGATGCTGTTGTATATTCATATATTACTTACTTTTGTTCATGTACGTAATATTTTAATAGTAATAATAAAATAGTCATGTTCAACAATGATTTTCGTTTATTAGATTTCATTATGTTCAGGTGAGCTATAATTTACAAGGTATGAATATATTTTAGTATACATTTAAAGGATACAAAAATTTGAGGAACACCTTCCTGGTACAAAGCTTTGTATCTCTTCACTTGCCTCAAGGATTTTGAAAAAAATATTAAGTAAGCTGTTATGTATTAAATTTGACTCCCACTTTTTATTACCTACTAACAGACAAATATCCAAATGAAGACCCTCAATCTATTATTACATCGATCCCAAAGAATTTAGATTTATTCTTTCTATTTATCTTGTGTGAAATCAATAACATACGATTAAAAATAATTGGGATATTTTGTCGATTTTCTACTAGTCAAGTGGATGCTGACTAATCAAAATACGCAAAATAAATATTAAAATAAAGTGGATTGTAAATATGACACTTACACGTGATCTGATTATACTCATTTATTTATTAAGGAGAATAAAATTGAATAAAAATAAGTGTACTCTCGACGTATGAAGTCCCTCCTCGGTCCTAATGTTGAGACTAATCTAATGAACATAAAATTCGTAATTTTAATGGCATGATAGATTAGTGCATAAGCTCTTTCTTGCGTTTCATGTATACTTTCAATAAAATAAAGATTGTGAATTTATATGTTGTGCTATTAGATTTATATTGTAAGTTTTTTGTACAATTGTTGTCTCCGTCATCTTAGAATTATCCGAGTTTAAAATGGCCAAACATGAAACAATCTTCGTGCATGTAAATAAATGAGCATATGAAATTGTTAGACAATTACTTAACTTAGATATAAACAAGACATATAAAGGTAAATTAAAAAATCAGAGTATCGTGGCTTATTGAAGATGGTGGAGGACTACGAAAGTGGTATTAATTTTACAATATTGAACACTGAGATTGGAAAAATTAATTTTAGCCTCCAGCGAAGGTCTAAAACGATCTTTTGAATTATTTACATTAGGAAAGTAAAGTCCTGTATAAAATTTTATTATTAGAATTCTGCATAAAACTACATAATATAAATATATTAACATTTCTTTTTGAAACAATATTATTTTATTTGTAATTTGGCTTCATGCAATAATAGTATTTTGCTTTAAAAAACTTAATTAGATGGGATTTTTAAAGATGGAGTAATTTTTTTTCCTCCAGCCCTGTGGAGACCCATAACAATAAGCAAAGCGTATAGAGTTACAAAAGTGTTAACCACCAAGATGTGAAGATCCATGTATTAATTAGGTAAAAAATCTGTTTTTATTCGAAGTAATCATTATTAATATTTCTTATATTATATACAAATAAAAAGTAAGTTAATAATTAATGAATTGTGTGTGATGACAGTTTAACAATTATCATAAATATTACATTTGACGAATAAAAAAGAAATTAATGGAGCCAGCGTTTCTTGTTAAGACGTTCAACATGAGAATGTTCTCTTGGTTCTTTAATAAATAGACAGATATTGTGACTTTGAGAAATAACGCTATAAGTGGCACGTTTATATTTAAGTTAAAATGCACGTGACAAAAAACTAGATGTGCAGCTGCGATTAACATATTCTGCTACACCAATTTAGCATTGCTACGTCACCGTAGCACTGCTAAGAAGGCGTAGCAGATATAGCCGCGTTTAGTGCGAAATGTGTCACATTCGAGTATCGTTAAAAAATAGTCAAAAATTGTATTTATGTAAATGTTTGACCATTTTTAACCATTGTTGTCTCCCCTCTAGCTTGCGACTTCACATCCAATTTACCGAATATATTTTAATTATAAAAAAATATAAAAGACATGGGGAAAAGCGCTAATGAATTCTGATTAGTTATTAATGTATTATAATGTATAGTTACTGTAAGTCAATTTAGATTTATTATGTGCCTAAAAATGCAGTGACATCATCAGTCAGTTAAATATAAAGCCACAATTTGATTGGGGATCGACTTATAAAAGTGGATTGAGTTGGATTTTTAACGCAAATAGAGTATACTGCTGTTCACACGGGCACTGTGTAGCAGACTCTAGTTTTCGGGTATCCTCACATATCGATGTAAATAGAACTATAGATTGTAACATGCTATAATATCCAGTTATCGGGATAAGCCAAAATAACAATCGTCAGAGTAATTGTTATAGATCATTTTAGCATACACAAAGTTTTTTGTGATCTTGTATTTGGTCACTGGTTTATCCGAGTGGAGCACGGATTTGTTCGTACAATAAATACTAATTTTGTGATTTTCCATTTGTAAGTATCAAGAACACAGACAGTTCAAGAATTCTATTATATAAATATGTATGATCAATCGACACGAATTTATTCGTGCACTCTAGGGATTGAACAATATAACGATATCTACTTCTAGAGTAAGGTTGTCCGATGGTGAAATAAGGTTCAAGACAAATTGGAGCTAAATCAAAGAATTTTGTCTAGTGTTTATTCATATTACACATAGTATATTATTTTACGAAAAAAAATTGTAATTGTACAAATTTCGGTTATGCGATACGCACGTACGCTTGCGTATCTACAAAAATCTTAATAGCTGTTATGATGCTTGCAATTCTGATAGCACATTATCCAGAAAAATAGACATTTCAATAAATAGTTGCTACTATTTTTAATAGTTGCCACTTATTTTTGTTAGAAATTTACGTCAAAAAAAGAATAAAATATACATAATCTTTGAGTAAGTTTGATTAGAATAAAACAGTATTATACGTTATCGATAGGGTTCACTTCTTAGATTGAGCAAATTAGCTAACTGTTTATAAACACTGTTATAAAAATACTTTAAGCATTTAATATTTAATTATGATAAGTCAGTTTTAGCATTAAAATATTTGAAAACTGTGTGGAGCTAACGTATTTGTGTAACTTGGAAAACATACTAATGCATTGCTACAATAACATTATTGACTTATATTATCCACTCGTGTACTAACATAATGTATCCTGTTCTGTTTCTACCGAGACGTGCCAAATAGCTGGTCTCAATAGAGAATTTACTTATTTATCAATTTAGTAAAACCATGTACCAAAACTAGGCTACACAACTTTTCAAAGGAACTCGCTAGTCATTTCCTTGAGACAATGCTAACAACGCTGTCAGCGTGTCAACAGACGCGGTAGCGAAAGGCATTAGCCACACACAGAGCGAGGCGCGGTGATCCATCATACGCCACAAACACTTACTGGCAACATTAATAACCGCCATATTTACTTAAACACCTTCATTAGGGCTGTGAGGTAGGCGATATACTCTATCGCGCTATACTTATAAAACATACCTACTCGTTTCGCTATAATATTGTTTCTTTCATAAAAGTATTATCTTTTTCTCGACTTTACCAGAATGCAGATAATATTATTCGAGCGTATGTATTTATGTAAGAATTTAGATATATTCTTTCTATTTATCTTGTGCGAAACCAATTGATTGAACAAATGATAGATAGTAATTAACGTCGCCACGCAGACTATGATCCTCGCAATAGGCTGCTAGAAATAGACTTTTGACGTTTCTTCTATACGAAATATATCAAAACTCTTTCCCCAGTTGTTATATGCATCGAAAGACAGAATATCGAAAAAAGACGTTAAAGAATTTCTATTCTGACACGGAGAAACGCATTAACGTGCCTTCACCGACTCTGGGTGGTGTCTTGCGGAGTATGGGGCTCGCGGCACATTGACTGCTGAATATCCTCAAAAAACACTGCAAGTCGCATCAGTGCCGCTTTTGAGGAGGTGCCCGGCGCCACAGGATAATCCCACCAACTTTAGTGTTAGGTTCCCATCCTCGCCAGTTAGCTTCGGCCAAGTTGCCTATATTTATTCCAGGCTACTGAGCCCCACCACCAGGACAAGTCTTGAATCATGGTTAGGTTAGGTTAGGGGATCTCTCTCCCATGGTAAGTCTATGTCTGCAGACCTACCTATCTTATAATACAACCACAACACATCTTCATTTCAGTACGATGATGATTATAATCATCGGAATAAACGGAGATACAATCCCTTACGTTTATATAAAGCGACGTTACTCAAAAATATTTTCGAAATTATCGTTAAGATAAAAATGTAGCTTCGAATATTTTAAACAGCTATTCAGATTCGCAAATAGAAAATGCAAACAAAATTAAATTTTCTAAGACGACGGTACAACGGTACTCGTCCAAGTGTGTGGAACAGTGTTAATGCGAAGCGCAAAATTTGTGTTAAATTACTTCAAACAATTCCTCTTATTTATTTCATGAAAAGATTTACATATTTCTTTGTTAAATTTTCCTTTGTTATAAATGTGTTTATAGATATATGTATATACGTTCGGGAAAAAAATCCCGTCCTGTTTTCAAACAGTCTCGTGAAGGGAAGAATTTTAAATTTGTACACTCGAAGATTATGGAGAAAATGCGCAAAAACTTAATATTTGCACATAACATACATTCGTTTTTTTTTTTTTACTTTCCTCAAACATGGATTCTCTTATGTAAGAAATATTTTCTAATGGAAGTGTCAACAGTCATTATAATAATGTGATTTTTAAATAATTTTATGGAAAGATTTTTACTTTTTATAATTAGGATAATATAAGTTTGATCGCTGGACAATCGCTAGTCTTTATAATTACTGCTGTATCTTAGATCCTCACAGATTTTAATGATATCAATTATTATATATAACATAAGATATTTGTAAATAGTATTTAATATAGATAATGTTATAATAAACTTATTTCAATCAATGTAAATAGTATTTTCTATGTGTACGCTTCATTCTCTCGGAATGTTATCGCCAAAGATTTAACTTAAACATTTCTAGTCGGAAATAAATAATTAAAAAAGAGTATTTTATTTACTTGTTACCTGAATTAATGTTTAAACATTTAAAAAGAGTATGATATTATAGTATAAAATTAGTAATATTTAGTACACATGTAATAGAATCTTAAAAGTGATGAGTATATCGTGTTTCATGTGCTGTATGTGAGTAGCCGGTAGTCCAATGTGCGGTGGAGTGAGGGCAGCGCATCTGCATAATCATTAGGCGTGCGGATGTTAATGGGCGTCGGTAATTATTAAATGGCTGTGATTTATTTTTTGCCTCTGTAAAAGAGACCTCCAATCGAGAAAGAAAATCTTTAAACCATCCGAGATACCCTCAGTTTTCTTTTCAATTCGCAAATATGAATATTAAAAAAACATGGCTTTTGAATATTATTTGCAATTTAGACCTCTCCGGCTGAATATTTCATGCGAAAATAATAATGTCTTTTATGAATAATATTTTTAGGGTTCCGTAACAAAACTGAAGAAACTAGCAGGTTATGCATTTCAGACAAATTGTGCCGAAACGACCGGAGGTAGCTCGCTCACATGATACTGTCCTAAAGTGACGGCTATGCTAGCGCGTTGTGTGTTGTTTGTGAGTTTCCGGTGGCCCGTGAGAGTGGAGAACGAAACGAGAGTAATAAATCATTATTCTTATATCATTATTCGAAAAACAATGAGTGTCGCTAGTCACCATAACACACGTACTATTCGTTTTACGCCTTATCTATGCTAATAGTATAAGCCTCGGTTTGTTTGAGTTCTTCAATCTCAGCAACTACTTATTGGTCCAAATAAAAAATGTTTTTTTTCTATCGAATAGTCCAGTTATCGAGGAAGGTTATAGGCTATATACTATGACGGTACGGGCAATAAGACCTTTTTTTTCCAGTCCAGTGGTTGTGGGGCTCGCGGCACATTATTGTGCCGAATACCCACAAAAACCACCGCGAGTGTCACCAGTGCCGCCCTTAGTGAGGTGCCCCGGAACAGCATATCATCAGAGCACCTCGACGACTAGTCAGCCCCCTAAGGGGCCGGCTCCACCTCCACAGATGGGGTTACCCCGCACTACAGGACAACCCCACCGACTTTGTGATAGTGCAATGGGGTTAGGTTCCCGTCATCGCCCCTTGCCCCGTGCGCAAAAGCGCCTCCTCCTGTTGATCTGTGGTCCCCTCTTCCTATAAGAGGAGTACCGAGAGTGCTTCCTCCTCCTGACCTTTAAGCCCCCTCTTCTTATAAGAGGGGTATTTACGCCGCCTTCACTGGCCCTGGGCGGGGTCTAGTGGTGTATATAATATATATATATATATATATATATATATATATATATATTCCAAATCACGGATTGCTCTTCATTCCGTAATTTGGAAAATATAGTGTTATTAGATATTCATATAAGATCTCAATTTAATAAACAAAAGAAAAAGGTGGAGTAGAGCTCTAAAAAGGAACATACAACCCAATATTATTCTCTTGGCTTCATGAGCCAACTAAAATCAGGCGAGATATAAGCTCTGTTACAATTAAATAGAATTTAACATAAAACTTTCACACGTGGCGCATACTATTCAAACAAAACATTATTTATACATTCTATCAAATTAATAGCCATACAGATCATGTTATTACTACTATTAAAATGCACACATAAGAGAATTAAAACATTTTAACATTAAAACACAAGATATGAAACATGGCGTCGGCAAAAAATCAAGAACTCCTCCTTTTTTATGAAATATTATTTTTTTTTTACGTTTATTTCACGGTGGAAAAGATAAAACTATTTAATTGTGATTTTCTGAAAGCAGACGGAGTCAGCGTTAAATCAATCCGTCGTCCAAGCCACGCCGAAGAGAAAAAGAGTGACATTACTTAGATATCGATCACAACTCTCGTCCAACAGTCAAATATAAATATACTTTTTTTATAAAATATTTAAGTATCGGAAATATAATTGTTACAACAGGTAATCAATGTTTTAAATACATCGCAATTAGATCTATTAAAAAAATGAACCAATCCGAAAACCGATTGGCTCAGTCGGTAACGTGTGGGTTTATTCCACGTATTTCGCCAATGATTGCGGTTCCGATTTCCGCCCCGTTCATGTATGTTAATTTATGTATTAAATATATTTCTATAATAAAATATTAAATATATACAAGGTTAAAATAAGTGTATTTCCTTTGTCTAGTGCCTGTAACACAAGTCCTTCCGGTCCCTGGTATGTGGCTAGGCTGATAGGCTAACATAGTGTAATATATCTATAACACAGTAATTTGGCTCCATCTTGAATTAAAACCTGCATGAAGGCACTTAAATAAAGAACCAAATGTCGTAAATTTCGTGCATGAAACGAGTTTAAACATTTTGTGCGTGGTATAGTGTGCCTTTCCGTTAATAAAAAAAGAATAAATTATAATGAATAATATATTAAACCCCCCATTCGCTCAACTATTTAAGATAGTGGTGAGTATTTTTGCTTCACGTATTAATGTATAGATTGTAACTTACTATATTAGAAGAATCTTTAATATGTTTTCGTTGATCCATAAGATAAATCCTTGCGAAACTCAGCACGAGACAAATGGTGAGTATATAGATTTTAATTATTGTATTGGTGCCCAACGGGGGAGGTCTACGTTCAACAGGGGACGGCTATAAGCTGTTTTTACATTTCACATAAAATAGCAACATTGCTACTGAACCACACACTGCACAAGCGACACTGTTTTGGCTGTTCCACTTTATTTTTACGCTGTATTTAGAAATGCGATATTAATGTTTTATTGCTCATTTTTAAAACGAGAGCTCTTCTGCAGAAAGTTTTTTTTTATGGCCGTGTTTTCATGCGCACATAGCGGCTCACTTCAGTTTAGTGTTTGAATCCTAAAAAAAAAATTTATATAGTTAGGAACGAGTACTATGCAGTATTAGGTACATTGGTATTGGGCCGGCACGATCGGGGAGATACGTCTCGTACGTACGATGGTGGACCGTTGGAGGGGAGGAGACAAGTGTATCTGCCCATAATTATATGGATGTTCATGGGAAAAGGCCCCTCTCATACAGAGACTGGTCAGGAACAAGAAGGAACTCTGGCGAAAATGGCAGAATTCCCGATGCCCCAGACTAAAAACAAAACTCAACCAATTAACTAACAAAACTAAAAATGAGATTGCAGTAGCAGATAACTACAGATGGGAGCGGAAGGTAGACGCTGCGGCATATAACTGGGCCTCGATGCACCAACTATGCCGCCGACTCTCCAACACTGCTATCGCGCACAGGATAGGGCCGACATATTTGCCAGACACCTAGGTCAGTTCTCCCCCTTTCCTACCTCAGCCGACGAGCATGTGGAAAAGGTGGTGCAGCATGTAAGCGAGTTCCACAATAGCTTTTTTGAGGCCGACCCTAGCCTAGTTCTTTCCCCTGGAACAGTCCAGCGTGCCCTGTCACGGCTCAAAATTAACAAGGCCCCAGGCCTTGACAAAATTGCCAACATGCTCAGACGCCTAGCTCCCAATGCGATAGAAACTATTACGCGGCTTTTTAACGGCATCGTCAGGACAGGGCACTTCCCAGGGATTTGGAAGACTGGCCTGGTTATTATGATACCAAAACAGGAAAAAGAAATAAGAAAAGCAGCCAGTTACAGACCTATCTCTCTCTCTTACCTACAATTTCCAAAGTCTTCGAGGGACTTCTCCTCAGACTGATGACTCCATACCTGCCGCAGCGCCCGGAATAGTTTTGCTTTAGACCAGGGCATAGCACCACCCTTCAGCTCGCCAGAGTGATACACATGCTCACCGGCGCGTTGAAAAAAAGGAAACGGCCAGCGCCGTTTTCCTGGATATGGAGAAGGCCTTCGACCGTGTCTGGCACGATGGTCTTGTCCACAAGCTGCTTGACACTCCAGTCCCCCGTCCCCTCGTAAAAGTGGTCGCGTCCTTCACAAGGTAAGACGTTCCGCGTGCGGGTGGAAGACGCCACTTCGGGAGCCCACCCGATATCAGCGGGGGTACCGCAGGGAAGCTGTGTCTCGCCCGCCTTGTACAGCCTGTACGCGGCCGATACCCCGACTACGGTGGACTCCGCACTAGCGCTGTATGCGGACGACACAGCCTTCCTAGCGGTATCCATGAACGCAGCCCACATGGCCCAGAAGCTCCATAGAGCACTAAATCTTTTACCGGACTGGCTCCAAAAATGGCGCCTGTCAGTGAATCCTAGCAAAACTCAAACACTGCTAATGTCCAAATCTTTACGTCCACCACCTCGGCTAGCGATCGCTGGTGAAACGATCCCTTGGGTTTGTACCGCCAAGTACCTGGGTGTCGCACTGGATCATACCTTGAACATGCGAGCCCACGTCAAGCACGTCGTAGCCGGCGCAGGGGTTGCAACACAATTGTTACGCCCGGTTATGACTGCATATTTACCCATCAAAATCAAACTTGCCATATACAAAACATATATACGTTCGAGAGTCACGTACACGGCGCCGGCTTGGTACCACTTGGTAGCGGACTCGCTTTAACAGCGACTTCGCGCCAAGGAGAACCGAGCCCTCAGGTTGGTAGCCGGAGCGCCGCGTTAAGTGAGGAACGACGTCATACACCGTGACCTACACATCATCACACTAGACCAACACATCATGCACCTATCCCAGAACCTGTTCGACAAAGCAGATTCATCCGATCATCACCATATTCAAAATATAGCTCCCTGGCACAGTAGACCACCAGATCAAAAACCTTATCACAGAACCCCCCTTGGCAACAAGGATTAAACCATTTTACTAATCATTTTACAGTTCTATTTTACACTTTTACTATTTTATTTTATTTTTCTTTACAATATATTTTTACGTATGGTATAAAGACCGTCCTGGGGGGGCTGTAGCGGAACCGCGAAATTCTCCAATGGGCTGGCCCGGTAAACATACCTTCGTCCCCTCCACACTAACCGTCAAATGTACTAACACCCCAGCTGGGTAGGACAGCTAAGTTCCGACACTGGGTCGCGATCCAACCCTTGCCGAGACCCCCACCTGTGTGGTTGTACTCGGCAGGGACATGGAGAAACCGTCCCAGTCCCTCGGACCGGCGCCCCTACCAACAGCAAATATCCCTACCCCAAAGACCGGTGTATTGTTATCGCTGCGGTAGCTACATCGCGTAGGGAGCAAGTAGCTCCGACCGCGAAAAACCGCCCCCTTGCAGGGGCGAAGATATCACTATACCAGAAAGGCTCCGATTAATACTAAGGCTGTATTGAGATTCGATACTAAGTATTATATTAGATCTTCACTCAAACATTTTCGTATATTCGAGACTCGTCAGCTGGTCAAAAGCTGCAGTTTTATTTTCCCACCGTCATTCATATTGAAAATGGAAGCGCCGGTTACTAAAACTTACTAAAACTGGAAATTTTCATGTTTACGAGAATATTTCGAAGGGAAATTCTCATAGTAATGAATTATTATTCTTGAAAGGAGGAACACATTTTCCATTATTCTTACGCCTTCCATAGGCCGCGATTTGCTTTTTTGTTTTTGTATGTAGATCAAAAAAGGTTACCTTATATTTCAAACCAAACTGTATGAAGTTTGTCTGTAGATAAAACTCTTTCAATCAAAGTACATCCTTAAACGTTGGCTAGGAGGCACTATTATATATTATTATGTATGTTATTACCTGGGTGGATTGAAAAGTAATTGGCCTTACACAGATTCATTCTATTACATAAACAAATCTATCCACATTATTTAGTTTAGTTCAGACTAATTAATTGCGTTAACAGTTCGACACGTGTGCGATAATTAGTTGTCATTTCATTTTTTTTTTAACAATGCAAACGGACATAGTTTCTGTAAATGGATCAGATCGAACTCCGATTAATGTAGTATCTTACTATGTCGCTTACGAGAGGAAATAAAAGAGAAGCGTCCAGGAATGCTCAGAAGAAAAGTACTATTCCATTAAGATAACGCCCGTGTTAACACGTCTGTGCAATCAATTACCGAAATCCATAATTATGACTTTGAACTTAATACTTGTCATCACCGATCAGGTGAATAAATCTGATGCGGTAATCCGCATTCGCCTTATTCACCCGATCTGGCACCGTCAGACTTATTTATGTTCTCTGGCCTAAAAATCACTTCCGAGGTCAAAGATTTTCTACAAACGACGAGATCGAAACAGCAGTAGATACATTTTTAGACTCATAAAAAAAGGTCATTTTTTTCAACGGTCTAAATGCTTCACATCGGAGTTAGTAAAAGTGCATTGAACTTGATAGTGGTTATGTAGAAAAACAAAAAAGTACTTATGTAGCACGTGTTTATGGCCTTCGTTAAGCCGAATATTTTCAATCCGTCCTCGTATTTATGTTTTTATACTACGAGTGTCTAGCTGTAGCTTTTCAATACACATTTAAAACCACATTTTGTTGGATATTGCTCAGTGAAATCGGCAAGTATTATCATCGAAATGGTGATCGTGCGTGCACGTATCACGCATTACGTGCAATATTAAGCCGTGTATTCTTTAGACAACCAATGTTTGGAAACTGTATATCACGGATTTATCTATAGTATGGGACACTTTAGCGAGCTTATTCGTCGCGTGATTTCGGATACTTTAGTTCTCTGCCTTATGACTTCGTTACGAATTCTGTCGGACAGAGAAACACCCAACATAGCACGTACAATAGCCCGTTGAGCTACCGCAAACTTGCCGACCAGTCCAAAATTAAAAGGTCATGTTTCGGCTCCGTGGTCATCACGGGGAAATCGCATTGGTTGAAGACTTTCGTCTTCAAGCTCTGCGATATTGGCGACGTGAAAATGTGACGAAGCATGTGGCAATGGGCTGATCATACACTCAGAAAGACAGATAGCAAACGGGCCTGCAAGTTTCTGAAAATGAAGTGTTGGTCGACCGTTCACTAGGTGGGAAGACGTGCAGTAACCGGTCCGGAATGGATGCGAGTAGCAGGAGATCGGTCGTCTTGGCGTTCATTGATAGAGGCCAAAGTCCAGCAATGGACCGATAAGGGCTGATAATGATGATTATGATGAATTAATATTTCTATGTCTACTAGGGATCGCCAAAAAATAGAAATTAGGTGTATTCAAAAAAATGAACTATTCCGAAAACCATTTGGTACGGTCGGACTGTAGGTATGGATTTCTTACAGGAGGACAAACGAGTAATCAGGGCCATTTGATGGCTACTGACCCCCATAAACATTCGCATGATTAATGGCTGTAATGATGAATAATAATATAATGATGTGCTGCATTCCTTCTCACCATCATCAATTGGCCACCGGCTACTTACAAACAGCAGGAGACGCGACAACGTACCTACCCTTTACGGAGCAGTATAATGAGAGGCTGTATCGCGATTCGATAGGAAGTATAATTTAAATTTTCACTCAAACCTTCTTGTTTGTCCGACTCGTCAGCTGGTCGAAAGCTGCACTTTTATTATCCCGCCGTCATTCATGTTGAAAATGGAAATGCCGGTTATTAAAACTGGAGATTTTCATATTTTCGAGCATATTTCGAATGGAAATTCTCATCGTAGTAGATTGTTATTCCTGAAAGGAAATACACATTTTCCACTTTTCTTAAGCCTTCCAAGGGTCGTGACTTGTTTCTTATTTTCGGGTTTAGTTCAAAAAAGGTCATATTATATTTTTATAATATGACAATGCATGATATTGCTCAGTGAAATCGGCAAGTATTATATCGCCTCGTCATGGTGATCATGCATGCATCACGCACGATATGCAATATTTAACCACGTATTCATTAGAGAGCATTTGTTTAGAAATTCTTTATCACGATTTATTTACGTATAGGGGCGGACAAACGTAAAAACGGATCTTTTTCATAGCTATCGACACCCATGAACATTAACTAAGCTGACGCATTACCCTCCTTTTTAATATCCCCCCAGCCCCCAACGGGTTACCGGCCTCTCATTAACCTCACGAAATGGGGAATCATGTGCGCGGGATGTAACTGAACGGTCGTGCAGGCCAAATTCCGCTGCCATGCAGTATACCTCTAACTCTTAGTACAAAAAACATGTTAAATGTTCCTGGAATGTCGATCTTACTTGAATATTTAAAAGCCCACGCAACATACGTCCACACCACCATGTGACAATTTTAATCATATATAATATTGTATAAGGGATCAACAAGAGGTTAAAGAGCTATAGAGGTTTATTTAGGACTTTCAATACATTTATTATATAAAATTCTATAAGGAGTCAACAAGAGCTATAGAGGTTTATTTAAGACTTTCAATACATTTATTATATAAAATTCTATAAGGGGTCAACAAGAGGTTAAATTGGTCTTTCCACATTCACGAAATTCTTATCTGGCAGTTGTCGGAGACTCCCGCCTGCAACTTGGATGGTCCTTTATATATAAAATTATTGTTTGTTTTCCTTCATTGTGTTGATTGTCTTTCATTCATTATATTCAATATATTCGGAGAATATAGTGTTTAGTAAACAAAAAGAAAAAAGAAGTCAAAGGAGTAGAGCTCCTTTTATATAATTTTTTTCGTACATCGTTAAACGAATATGTAGGTTCCCAGCGGTATATAAAAAAACTATTTCATCATCATTTGGTGATGGCAGACAGCATCAGCCATCAAACATATCTGGACCTCCACATCGCCAATAGGAAAAAAACTATTTCATCATCATTTGGTGATGGCAGACAGCATCAGCCATCAAAGATATCTGGACCTCCACATCGCCAATAGGAAAAAAACTATTTCATCATCATTTGGTGATGGCAGACAGCATCAGCCATCAAACATATCTGGACCTCCACATCGCCAATAGGAAAAAGAGCCAATTCTTCAGCACAGTGCACATTAAGCCTTACAGTCAAAGATGACAGATTTTTTATAACATATTTAAGTTTCAAAACATAATTGCTACAATACTTCCGTTAGGCAAAATTTGTGCAACTCATTTGCAAAATTTAAATACTACCAAAACCTCTAAAACAAAACTCAAATTTTAGCAACTGGTGCTGAATGCAAAAGAGAAATATTTAGCTTTACAACCCGCATGAGAATTTGTTACTTCAATTATCCCAAAACATAAAACTAACATTATCCTCATCCATTACATCATCTCTGACAAAAGCAACCACATTCATACATATATTCATATCTGACAAACGTCATTACAATCATAATAACATGCTAATTGCGTTTGTGCTTATTGAAATAAGAGATATTTCTTACACCCTTTCAAACAGAGATAAGATCACAATGGACCTTACTCACAGCTACTAAGTAAATACAAAAGTATATGATCTCCATAATATATTAAAATTGTAATACAGATGAACATACCCAAAATAACATTTCATATTCTAATTCTGCCTTAGGCAAGGATGCAAATTTAATAGGGTGTAACGTTCTATGCTTCTCTTACCAACACTTGCACAAGAAAATATACTACCAAAGAAATGGAGTAATACACTAACACACTTTATGTAAATTATAAGTCGATATTTAGAGATGCAACTAAAATTGTTTTACAAAGAGACTTAAATATTGCTTTCCAGAATTACTATTACAACCTCCAAGCAAACCAAATTCTAGTCAAATATTGAAGAATTAACAATTTAATATTTCAAAATACTGTTCATCAAATAATTGTTCAGATAATTTCAAAGTGTTATTCCTGTTATTCAAAAATATTAAATTTATGACAAATTAATCTTTTAAAACAATTTATAACTTCTGTATACACTTGGTTTGATAATAATGCAGCTTAAAATTATAACAATAGTATCTAAATACACAATGTGATAAGTTGGAAACTACCTACCCTCAATTTTCTGTCAAAAGAAATTTTTAAATTCTTAATTTTAGTATAACAACTCCTACAATAATATTGATTATGAATGTGGGAAAGGCACTAAATGAAGTTAAGATCGAAATGTGAGACGATTAATATTAAAAAATAGTTAAAGGTTGAAATCAAGAACAATTATTTAAGGTGTACAAAGCATTTTTTTATATAAATTATTTAGGGTCTCAGGGAGGGTTTTAATATATTGGTCGCCAAAATATTACACGCCAAACATTACCCTTTGGGCACCAATTGTCACAACATATTCTATAAATCTATGTTAAGATTTATCAAAGCGGGTAAAGAGACTATAAAAAGTTTAGTTAAACTTTTGGATACATTTATTCAATTGGTCTTTCCACATTCACAATCCAGGACAGACTTAAAATAGTACAAGAACAACAATGGGATTAATACAGTTTCTGTTAAATCCTAATGTAGAATTATAGAATTATAGAATATATAGTAACAACCTGTTGGCTGGCAACAAATAATAGGATTTGTTTATGAGGTATAAATTGGTTATCTGTGTCTTAAATTAAGTGTCGCGGCTTGCTCTCCACTTCCTGGAGCACAATTTTTATTTATTATTCACTGACATTGTTAGACATAAAACGCTACTAATGCCCAATGTTTGTTAAGCAAATGTTGTCTAATGAATGGTCGGTTTTATTTTAAAAGTTGTCATGGCCCGGCCTCGGCCATTAATTATGCCTCACCGTAGCTGTAATGATAGTAATGAACTTTCTATTTGTAAAAACACTACAAAACCAAAAACAAAACATGAGTTAAATACATGACGGCGCCTTTAAAACTGTGTGTGTGTGTGTGTGTGTTCGTGTGAGAAAGAGAGTGTGTGCATGTGTTATATGTTGTATGTTTTCCTAGTACTATAGTATACATAGTATACTCAAAAATAACATTGCGACGATTTTTGGTACTGTGGAATCAATTATTATTATGGCATAACTTCCTCATGCCAGTTACTTGATGAGATGGGCAGACAAAACTGAGCGCCAAAAATACCATCGACTCCACGTTCATTTTTGTATAGACAAAAATTGTTGTAATGTAGGATAGGGGATATTTATGAGTGTCGGTAGCCGTAAAAGCCTCCCATCGATCGTTTGCCCCCCTACAGTACAAAAATCAATTTTCTTACTTACTACCAGTGCTATATAATTATTCCGTGAAAGTCCGGCGGAAACAGGGCGACAAACGAATATAAATAATTTACGATATGTAGATAACACGCTGGTCGCGAAGATTCCTGACCTTATCACATCGTGATACCAAATCTAGTAAGAGGTGATCCCATGCTGCTGCGTTGATATCTACCGCCGCATACCGTAACCTTGAGACTTGGGAATGCAGTTAGCCTGCTAAGAATTTGAGTAAGAAATAAATTACCAATTTTCGATCGACAGGTTAAAAGTATCGACCAGTTGAAATTACACTCAATCTGTCTGCTGGTAAAGAAATCAATTCCATAAACGTCATAAAAACTAATTCTCTGCTGCTATTACGACTACCGGCTGGCGCAGTGGCAACATAGCCCGGATAAGTCGTGCATCTTGAGCCAGAGGTCGCGTGTTCAAATCCCGCTCGCGTCGTGAATGATCTATGAATTATATGTACACTGTTATTGTATATGCATATTAGATGGCCCATTGGTGGGAGGTGGTGAAAAGGACGGCAACGCAACTGCATAGTAATTATGCTGATATTCATGTTGTCGGTAGTCACAGAAGGGGGCAAGATTGTGCCATGCTCTATTGCAGCGGAATTGGGCTCACATAATACCGCCGTAAAGTTTGTTGACTCCTTTGTCCCCCTATACTATAAAACAATACACACACACACTTACTGACGCTACCTTCAGACTCGGTCAACCTGATCACGGTATGTCAGTCCTGATCTCCCCCGGTACCTACATCCTTCAAAATTCTCATTTTATTTCTGTTTCATTAATGTTTATATGTATTTCTATATTAAAAGTCATAAATACATTTCTTAAGCCTACAAAAAAAAATTATATGTATTTCCGTTGTCTGCAATCCGTGACACAAATCAGTACAGCAATACGTATTGTTACATACGTGGAATTTAGACTAGTTAACCTACGAGATTGTAAGAAAAACTAACGGTTTTCTTTCCATTTCCCAAATGTAGTCTCTCTGTGACCTAATTGCGCCATCATCTATCTATTACAAATTATGAACTTCCTGATATTGGCTGTCTCACGGTCTGAAGGTTAGCACGTTGAATATTTAAACAGGCGTTTATAGAGATAAATGTATATACAACGGAATGTTATGTGGTTCACATGTGATTCGTTTGCGTTCTATAAATATACTTCCTAAAGAAGTTGTCTAAGAACTTTTGACGCGGTAAAAGTCAAGGTCCATGAAGTGTATGATATAGCGGGAGAATGAAATGCTCTGTCCCAGCTGTTTTGCATTTCTAATACCCTTTACCTATGTTAATTTTTGCGGATGTTTATGGGTGTCGGTAGTCGTTTAAGCCTCCTTTTGTTCGTTTGCGGCTCTTTACTATAAAAATTAATTTACTTACATACTAGCAGCGCTATATAATTCCACCAGGAAAAGTTCGTGAGAATCCGGATGAAACAGGGCGACAAACTAGTATAAATATTTTACAATAAGAAAACTACTTTTACGGTGTATTTTATTATTTGACAGGCCAGACACTCCGGAAGCTTTACAGCAAACTTGGTCACAGGTAATTAAATAAACCGCGATAGAAACCGTAATAGTAGTTTTGTTGTAATGAGTAACATTCGCGTAAAGTTAAGTGTGCGTGTGTGTGTGCGTGTGCGTGTGTGTGCGTGTGCGTGTGCGTGTGCGTGTGCGTGTGCGTGTGCGTGTGCGTGTGCGTGTGCGTGTGTGTGTGTATTGTATTGTATATATGTAGTATCCCATGTTAGTGAGGATACTACTGTGTATATGGGATATGTTCCTCTTTAACATTGGCTGCGACAATACACCACGTGGTTAGTGCACAACTCAACTCTCGACTAGCGACTGTGACGCGTACTCAACAAAGTATTCGCTAAAACTGCCTCAAATATCCTTAACTCTATTGTTATATTCTACCAGACATGCACCCCTCTCGACCACACTCACTAAGTAATGTTGGTTCTTATAAAGTAAAAACAAGATCTTTCCAATGTAGTTTCTAAATGACAGCGATTTTTTAAAGATTGATTGTGATGACTTTACGACTACTGTGGCTACAAATCAATTCACCCTCCTCACCAGGGACACCTGTATAATCCATCCATGACATGGACGAGATTCGAATATGCGACATCTGGGGTAACGCGCTCGGCATAAAGTGACAATGATGAAATTTGTCAGTGAAAAATGTGATTCCAATTCGCTCACATTTGTCGTGAAATGATTTACAGGTAGCTATTAGGGGCGGATTATTCAATTTCTTCCAGATTGTGACAGAAGGGTGATGGACACGTAATGCGGGACAATTGTAAGAAAAGACGCGGAAAATAGGTTTTCTTCGATCTTCTTTTTGATGTTGTTTTTTAGATTACGCCGAAATATATTTCATTCGTATTACTATCTGTGTTCTTTGAAAGAAATCTACAGTTCTCTTCCAGCAGTATAATTTGATTTATTAAATAGACGGCAAAAGGGAACACCTAGCAACATTCAAGTGGCTACTGATGCCAATTGACATCCGTACAACAAAACTGCAGATGCGACTCCCTCCTTAGCCTTATCTTTGGATTAGGTTCTATGTTCCCAAGACGGGACAAAAAAGAAAAAGTGGCGGCGCTTTTGCGTACGGTGCAAGGGGCGAGGATGGGAACCTAATCCTATAGTCGGTGGGGTTGTCCCATGGTGCTGGCAACCCCATCTGTGGAGGTGGCGTCGGTCCCTCCGGGGGCTGACTTACCGTCGAGGTGCCCTGATAATTTGCTGTTCCGGGGCACCTCACCAAAGGCGGCACTGGTGGCACTCGCGGTGGTTTTTGTGGGTATCCGGCAGTATATAATGTGCCGCGAGCCCCACACACCATTGGACCTCACCCAGGGCCAGTGAAGGCGCGTAAATAAATGCGTTTCGCCGTGTCGACAAAAAAAAAGTAATGAAGGCAGCGAAGATGTAAGTAAAACTCTTGAACTCAAATAAAAAGCACAAACATGGGGTGGGTGGGTGTCACCCACTCACACACATACACACATACACACGCACGCACGCACGCACGTATGCATTTACGCACATACGCACGCACCCACACATCCACATACACACACACACACACACAGAGAGAGAGAGAGAGAGAGAGAGAGAGAGAGACAGCTTCAAAAAATATTTCTGTAAATGGATACTGTAAAATTTGATCTATAGAAAATTTAATAAACGGTCACCCGTACACAGCTGTTATCGCCCCATTCAAATTAAAAAATCCGATTGAAATAATATCAGTGAATTTATTAATAAACTCATTTAACCATGTTGACGAAGTATATACCTATATGCGTAGTAGCTACTTATGTAAGGTAAGCATTTTATGATTTTTTTTATTTTTATCAGTTTTCCTAGTGACCATATTTCTGAAAATATATATCACTAAATGGAGTAAATTTTACAATGCGCATCTGAAATATTTCCGCTACATTGTATTTCTATAAGTTGTATAGTATGATTACCTATCGATCTCTGAAATATATAGAGTATTTTCCAGAACAATCTATAGATGTTAAATTGTATGGTAAAGTCAGTTAGCGCATCTGGTGTACCTCGTTATAGGTCGACATCTCACCCAAGACTGGTGGCAGTGCTGAATTTCTTCGCGAAATTGAAAAAAAGGTAAGTTGACAATACAAATACAGCAGGTGCACAATAATAGTAATTGCGAATGGGCGTTCTATTGTCAGCTGAACTAATGATCACTAACGTGTGACCTTTACTTGTAGCGAAAATAATGAGGAATTGTCTAAAGACCTTCAAATTGCGACCATCCTTTGTGACACACGTCTGTGAAGCAATTTCTAGCAGTAAGCAATGCTTATGTGCTTAAATTGCTTCATTTGACTCATTAGTCTCTATAAAACTCAATGATTAATAAAAATTCAAGATATTCTTCAAGAAGAAGTGTTAAGATGATTAAGCATGCATATTGTACATAAACGTATAGCTTTGCAAAGCTAACCTTACGCGTATGGTTTTAAGCAGTTTTACAAAGCAGATTCTATTTAAAAATTGCCCATTTCATATTAAGTGTGTGTGATGTGTGTAAATCTTTTATATGGACGGTTTTGAGATGCTGACCGTGTATATTGGCATTTTTGTAAATTATTGCCATAAATATTGTATATTGTAAGATTTTTTTTTTTTTTAATTATAAACACTTACTACTGTTACAGTGTCTTAGTTTAATACACGAATATAAAACAATGAAACACATAAGACGCTTATTCGCTGTGGTCTCCATAGGCTGCAAAGCAGTCCTTTAAACATTGAGGCCAATTATCAATAGAAGCACGCACTCTTCCTATGGGTAAATTCTTCACTGTCAATGGTATGGATTGTTTTACGGACTCCAAATTATGGCGTTCTGAGCAAGCCATACTCGCTAAAGCTACACATAAATTCTAATCTAGCGGATTAAGATCGGGATTACAGGAAAGCAAAGCTTCAGCTCTGATGAAGTTCGAGGCGTTCGCTTCCAACCAAGACTGCGTGGGCCGAGCTCTATACACTTATGCCGATGTTTTGATACCTTTTCCACTAAGTGGCTCAGCTACTTCTTCATATCTAACACCCCACCAAACTATCACTGTAGTCGGATAATGCATACATGTCACTCTGTCGACTGATTGGGATGCTTCCTTAGAGCTTTGAGCACAAGACATTTTGTTTGTTAAAATGTTACTCAGTTGTGAGAAAAACCTCATCCGTAAACAATTCTTTGTGAGCTCTCCTGGCGTATTGCTTCAGTACTTGTTTCGATTTTACCATTCGATTCATGTTTAATTTATCTGTTAAGAAATAAACATTGCGTCTCTTATATGCTGTAAGGCCTAAATCAACTCTTGAAATACACGATATGGTTCTAGGTGCTATCTTCATTTCCCGAGATAAAATCTTTTGCTTTCAGACAGGATTTCTTCGAATTCTTTATACCGTGAGGGCAGGTCATAAGTTTACAGGTTACTAATATAAGTAATGCGATAACACGATGACGCTAATTCGATTAAATATTAATGAAATCACTTACAGGTTTAAACGTATATTGTCCACAAGTTCATTTTATAATTTTAACTGAAGGCATAGAAGGAATGCACGTACTATACAAGTCATGTGCACGGAATAGTTCACCATATAAAGTCCAGAGGAAGAATGAAAGCGAGAATAAATTAGCATAAAACAGCGTACGATTCACGTCAGCTACGAAAACGTTATCCTTTAACCAAGCAGCGTGCGTTCAACTAATGCGGTCTATTTATACAGTAACCTGTTCACCTTTAAGACGTATTTTATATACCTTGTCACCTCTTACTACAACTTTATACACTGGCAGGACTGAACCTCGTGCGTTATCACAAAGGAACGCGATCAGTAGTTGCTAATACCTTGTAAGTAGTGGTGTCGGTTGCAACTTTGAAGAAATTTGCTTCAGACGGGCGGAGAATTCCGCAAGATCCATTGTATCATCATCTGCGGTCTCGAAGAACTCACGAAGTCCTCTTCAAAGTTACGGTCGCCTAGTATCCATGGTAGCGCTTCCGTCCAGCTGTCACTTGCGTGACAAACAATGGCTGTGCCTAAGGCTGTATATATTTGAAAGATACTGAAATAGTGCCGAATCAAATTGTCGAATACGATCGAGCACGACAGCCGAATCGAGCGATCCACGTAGATAGGAGTGCCTGGGCCACTGTTTATGCCGTTATGTCTTTGATCGGTACCCGCTCGCTTCCGGCCAGCGAGACAATCGATCTATGGCTGTCAGCCTATACCGGTATCCTTGTGATAGTGACAGGGGACCAAGGCTTTGTGAATCTGCAGGAAGCGCACTAGAGACAAAGTGGACATCCCAAGAGGTTTGACAGGGTAAGCAAGCACGAACCCACTCTTGTCAGTCATTGCGTATGCTTGGCCAAACGCAACGCTCCTATACTAGTTTCGTAGATGCACAGGTGCCAGGGTAAGCCATTGGATGGAGATTTTCAAAAACTTGCTTTCTGTGAAATATAAGGACAAAACCTCCGGAGGTTAGCGTACTGACATCGCGGTACAGAGCCATTCGACAATCAGGTACCGTCAATTTCTCCAAGCGCAGAGATGAACCTTCAGCTAGAAGCTGATCGAGTTCAGAGTAAACTGCTTGACTTCGGGCTAGGGTCTCAAGGTTAACCGGCGCACGCAGTTCTTCGGTTATCGACAAAGTATCGGCGACCACGTTATCCTTGCCGGATAGATGTCAAATGTGAACTGGGATATGAAGTCTGGATGTCTGTACTGTCTAGGCTAACAGTTTTTCTTCCTTTCATGGAATACGAGACTGATGGGTTTATGGTCAGTATATATGAAGTATGACGGACCTCGAGTATATGTCTAAAATATTTAATTCCTTCATGGGTGCCAAAGTGGCACCCTATCGTGGGGTGAATAATCACGGATGCTGGACAATGCGGTGTGCAAGAAGCGGGTGGTGCTGTAGTGCAGATGTGTTGGACAGTGTTATGTGTGATAATGCGACGTGTACGAGATGGACGGGTGACCTCGAGCAATGTCTCAACAGTTTAGTGATACCAAGTTTCACCAGTCCCGATTCTTACAGAAGTTTTATTGTAACAATTTTATTCTATTCCATGAGTCAACAAGGGGGGTAAAGAGACTACAAGAGTCGTGTTAAACTTTTATATACATTTATTTAATTGGTCTTTTCACATTCACAATCCCGGACAGACTTAAAAAAATACTACAAGAACAACAATGGAGTTTTTGTTATTGGTTAGTAAAAAAAGGTGAGGGTATGAGGTCTTATCTGGTAGACTCCCGGTTGCAACTTGGGTGGTCCTTTATATAGATATATATATTTATATTTGATAAAAGTGTGTTAGTGTTTAATAAAAATAAAATAATAATGATAAGGAACACACAACCAATAAGATTAACATTCTCCTGGCACTAAAATTAGATAATATATATACTCAGTTACAATAGAATCTAACAATGTAACTTTCACACGTGCTATATACTATTGAAACTAAATCAATATTGATACGGTCTATCAAATTAATAGCCATACAGATCATGTTATCACTACTATTAAAATGCACACATAAGAGAATTAAGGCATTTTAACATTTAATGGAATATGGAATATGACGTCGGTAAGAAATCAAGAACTCACCCTTTTTTATGAAATATAGTTTTTATATATTTATTTTACGTTTAGTTAACGGCAGAAAAGATAAAAATATTTAACTATAATTTGCTGAAGGCAGACAGCGTCAGCGTTAAATCATCCGTCGTCCAAGCCACGCCGAAGAGAAAAAGGAATGACATTTCTTCAACACAGACAACATTAAGCCTTCCAGTCAAAGATGACAGGTATACTCTTTTATACAATATTTAAGATTCAAAACGTAATTGTTAGAATATAAGGACAAAAAGCAATTTTGTCAACAAATGAAATAGAAGTAGTATTATCTAACAAGCATTCTTTGCGACAGTCAGCAATAAGAGAGTAATAATTTAAGAAGCCGACTCCTTAAATTATTACTGTCTAAGAAGCCTACTAATAAGCAAAATATTGTACAATGTATTCGCTCCAAAATGAGAAAACACAATAACAATCGTAAAAAGTATCGGATTCCAAACTCAAATGTAATATATTTTTATTTTTAATCCTAACAATATTTGTGGCCAGACTAAGTAGTATTTAAGTATAGGGGTGTACACGAGCAATCGACGCCATAACTACCCACGCCCACAGACATAATATTCTACATTATTGCCGCAGATACGTTGGCCTTCTCTCCCTCTCTTTAAATAAATAAATAGTTTATTCCAATTCTGGCTGTAAGTTTCTAGAAACAAATTCATTTATTGTAATAACACTTCCTTACGCACGCTTGCACTTGGGGAGTAAGTTGGTAAATGGGTGACGTGAGCGCTAACAAAACGAGGCAACAAAAGTTGAGAGGAAGATAACTCTCACACTGATATATATATCAGTGAAAACAGCTCTCTCTCTCTCTCTCTCTCTCTCTCTCTCTCTCTCTAATATGAAATAAACTTATACGGAAGTTGAGAGGGATATATAAGTTAGTGATGATTTCACGGGGAGAGTAACGTTATGCATATTAATGTACAGGCAACATAGAGAAGTACAAGCATACATTTTCTCTCTCTCTTTGTCATAGTTAAAGAAGTACCTTCACGCCTGTTATTCCCGAAGAGGAAGGCAGAGGTGTGGTAGTACATCCACAACTCATAAGTTCAGTAGATATACTAGCACACCCACGATTAGCCAAGGTCCTGAGGCCCATGACGTCATAGGTGGCAAGCCTATGGCCACTTCGGGCTCATTCCAATCCAAAACAATGTAATGCGTTTCTGATGACATTCCATGTATAATTCTGTCAGTTACTCTCCTTCTTTTGCACACAGTTCGCATTGCACGCTTAGCTAAACTAAAGAACTGACAAGTTTGTTAGGTCTCCTGATCTTCGACGAGCCTGTAGGTCGCGCGCTTCATTCACTTCCAAACTTTAATGGAATTTTGTTTGCACATTGTTTCAAATGGAACATTCTTGACACGTTGCATACAAGACTGTGTTCTATTTTCTTTGAAGTTTAAGATCTTATCCGATAATTGCAATCTAATACAAATTAGATTGTAATTATCTGATAAGATCTTAATATAAAAACAGTCCTCAAAATCAATTTGTCTGTGTGTAATCGATTTTTTGTAGATCTAGTGAAAGAATTTTCATGCGGTCTTACCAACAGATAGAACGATTCCCCAGGTGGGATTTAGTACAATCTAATAAGTTACTATCCAACTCTCATTATTTAGTCCTTCAGTTCAGTAGGGTCTAATTTTAAACGAGTCGTCCGGTGTATATAAGAGTTCCTACGAATTAATTATTCAAAGTAATTTCTTACAAATAAGCTTTATTTAATTCAGTAATAAAGTAATAATGTTAAGGCAACGTTACTGAAAGACGGAAAATGGACACAATTATCATAAATTAACTCCTTCTACCGACTCTCTCGCCTGGAACACTTTCATATTCCGAGCACAAAACGTTATAGCGACCGGATCGATTCTATTCCAGATTCTTCAACTTTGAGCGGTTATGAGCTACTCGCTGATAGCGAATTCTTAGATAAAAGACTTTTGCTGCATCGTAGCGGAATTGGGCAATATTGCTTACTCTGCTGTATTGCGGCTGCTCAGTACGAGGTGTAATGCTGGTAATTCTCGCTCTTATGGAACCGCATTAAGACCGATAGCTATGCTGTCACATTCTTTCCAGTTGGCTAGTAACATGTGACCTACTGGGTGGATGGGATGAAGGGCAATGCATCTGCATTTGCGGATGTCAATGGGCGTCGACAACCAAACGTCTCTAGAAGCCCGTTTGTCCAGTGCTATAAAAAATAAATATAGTAACATCTTTCCATTCGTAGTAAGGAATTTCTTCAAACCGTACGAAACAAAACGGTATAGCTTGACTCGACATTCTACACAAAATATAACTATTTTTTCTCGGAGCTAAACTTTTGCTGTGGAAGCGAATAGAAGCCCAATACAGCTTCATCGGATTGCGATATAATGTAACTCTGTTAAGTACATTTATTACTAAGCGGGTGTTCATGTGGAATCCGAGAGTGTTAACTGTTCTTAAATATTCACAAAGTTGAAAAACCGCAGATTCTTCGCGCAGTGCCCGGCGGGAGACTACTTAACAAATATTGTATTTGTGCTTGGCAATATAAAAGTGATTATTATATTGTGCACCCTGGCTTATCGTTCAAGCCAAAGTTATATTGAATTGCGGTTCATGAATGATCGGCGGCCCATTATAGAAGCAAAGGAAGGCCACTTCGCATTACAACAATAATGCAGATGT
>JAFELO010002046.1:107800-146449 GCA_017140195.1 Eumaeus atala
GATCTTATAATTATCCGAAATAAATTGCTTTTTATAGGTTTCACGAAAAAGTAAAAAAAAAAAACAAAAAAAATAGTCGTCAAAAGACTCCGATTTCTCGTTTGTACTCTATCTTTATGCTAATAAAACGATACAACAATGCGTTGGGAACGTTAGAGAAGGTAAATATCGCTCGTGTACACCGGCGTGAAGTAAGTGCTATGGACGTCGGTAGTCATCAAAAGACCCGATTTCTCGAACTTAAAACGTGATGCTACAGCTCTGGCGTTAAATGCTGGATGTTCCGTGGTCTGAGCACGACTATCGCATCCTGACGGCTCCCTTCCGACACGACTCTCCAGGTTCTGTCTATATAGATCGCTGGCTATTCCCACTCGCATGCTCGTCAGATTCTATTAATCTATATAAGAAAGATTATACTAACCTGGGAGAGAAGCACCCAAGGGTTGGCAAAAATGGAGCAGGTGTACAGCACCCACCTGGAGGATGCCAACTCTTCCAAAAGAGCAAGGCAAGCGGACAACAATTTTGAACCTGCAATACACAACAGACATAGGTAGACCAGAACAGTAATGTGTGGAGGGCGCTCAGCCTGTAACTCATCTCAGGCTGTGATCACGACGTTCAGTCATTAGACCACAACAAAGAAATTGAAGATATTGAAGATATTGAAGATATTGGAAATGAGTGTTTTATGTTTAGAACTAGTAATGAGCTCACTGAAGAGGCAATGGGCTGGTCACACACCCAGAAGAAGTGATGGCAGACGGGCCAGTAATGTTCTAGAGTGGAGGCCGAGTTTAGTAAAGCGAAGTATTGGTCGACCGTTCACCAGGTAGGAAGACTATCTCCGTGAAGTAGCCGGACCGGGATGAATGCGAGTAGCAGGAGATCGGCCGTCTCGGCGTTCATTGAAGGAGGTCTATATCCAGCAGTGAACCGATAAGGGCTGCTAATGATGATGATGAAGGAACAGCCTCAGTGATCTAGTAGTTAACGCCTCCACTCGGGTGGTCTGGGTTTGAACCCAGCCAGTGAGTTCTCCTAACTGACGTACATTTTCTGAGAGCACTTACGGTGAAGGGAGATATCGCCAGGAAATTCGGATTCGTGTATTCGAATTCAAACAAATCTTGGATTAGGCCTGGTTTTCCTTTTGGGTTGCAAAATTCAGAGTTGAGACGCTCCTAGTTAAAAACTGACACCCTTGATATCATCTAATATAGTAAAGGAATAAGGATAGGACGAAGGAAAAGAAGAAAATTTACACATGTCACTCAGATCAATCGGTAACCAGAAAGTGGGTCAAATGAAACTTGCAACATATGATTAAAACAGTAAAAGTTTGTACAAGCCTCCAAAAAAGTTACAAGCGATTCCCAATTTTGCTAGGGGAAAATACGTAACAAAATTAGAAATCACTTTAAGAGGCAATTTCGAGAAGCGATTTAGCCTAATTCGACCATCAATACAGTCTAGTATAGGGGTCCCCAACATTTTTCAGTTCACGGCGCATTTACTGCTTTGGTATTTTAGTATGTTATCCAGCAGCAGGGTGCTATCTAAGCCTCTACTTATACTACTACTATTACTAGAAATACATTACTTTGACTAAAATATAGAGATTATAAAAAGTATACACAAAAATTATACAGAATTCTGATAGTTTAAAGACAAAGAAATAAATGCAACATTTAGCTAGATTGCCATATTCTAAGTTCATCTTTTTCTTTCCTATGAAAGGTTCGAACCCGTTCACGATAGAGTGCAGTGACAGTGACACTGGTTGGTAACCCCTGGTCTAATAAGCGGAGCCTCAAATTATATTGAGCATTCGCACCATCTTGACAAGGCACAAACGTTATCTAATCGGAAATCAAACGCGAGACTAAACATAGATTGTGCATTCACACTGGGTCAGCAATCTTACTAGTTCGACTAACAATATAAATGCAAAAGTTTGTATGTTTGTCCTACTTTCACGCAAAAAGGACTGAACAGATATGGATAAAATTTGGTGAAGATATAAATTACAATAAGGAATAATACTAAAAATATGTTTTGTTCCGTAGAAATTAGTGGGTTCCATGAGGTTTTGTGAGCTAGATATACCCCCTCGGCTGGCCCCTTGCTGCTCCAATAGCACTGAAAAGCATCATAGCACTATCTATTATACAAGTTATATATCGCATCACCTTCGATGGACAATAAAACTAGAATGAAAATTCATTGTTAAAAGTAATAAATTATATACATTCAGATTTACCTATTTTAATAGGTCCTAAGTTTTCATACAATGTAATCTGATTTAAACCTAAACTCTAACTAGCGAGAATAAGATATAAATTTAAAAAAAAAGATCTACCAAAATTCAAACAGGGACGACAAAGCGGTGAGTACGTTTTCTTGGTGCGGATGGTGTATATAGCTGTGTGGTTGGTGTATATAGCTGTATGGATGGTGTATATGGCTGTATGGTTGATTGAAGTCCATCACATCATGTTCCCGCATGAATCATCTTCTGCACCTGAATATTGTGCGGATGTTAACAGGCGTCGTGTCGCGTCGCATTTCGTGCGGTTTGAAAGTAGCCGTTGGCCCATAAATTATTGTCAACGCATCGGCACAGTGTTTATGCGGATGTGCATGGGCGTCGGTAGTCGTAAAAACCTTGTTTGGGTCTGTACAATTTCTTAAAAAAAAAACAATCACCCCGTGTGTTACAGCATCGCTCAAGACAATCATCCCCCCATATATCAGCGGGTAATGGAAAACGATTCCGTAATGTTTTACATAGAGTCCACGGTGTTTTATGGGAACACGTGGACTATAAAGCAAACTTATCTATTACTTTTTCTGATACTTCAGTTTTATCCCGCATTACACATCATGTAACTTCTACACTGCAGTCGAACTAGGCCGACACGACTGGGGAGGTAAATCTTGTTCAAAACACATCACCATAAGACGACAGCTATGTCACAGCATAATAATTATGCGAATGTCTGTGGGCATCAGCACACATCAAATGGCTCCGATTGCTCGTTTGCCCTTATATATATACACGTATACATGTCTTAACAGACGTTGTTCTGTCATAAATGGAATTTGTTGTCATAGAAACGTGTAAACAGTAAAAATTGTTAAATGTGAACGATCTATCACTTGGGTACCCCCAAAATGTATAGTTGCCAGTTCTGAGACCTGTGTGGGTTCACTTTTCTTCTCGTTCCCTTAGAACACTCTAAAATTTCCTTCCTTTTCCAACTAAAATTTCTTTTGCATTGTCTATTATACAACCAATTATTGACTATGCTGCTACCCTGATGCCACTGACGAAATATTTCACGAACTCGGACGACTAGAAAATTTATATTTGCGATTTAAATAGGTGTTAAAGAAGTATGTGAGTCAGTATCGTAGGCAACTATAATGACTAGCCACCCATCACCAGGGATTTTCCGTATGCTGTTTCCTTTTTAACATGCTCTTCAACCCTTGTTCCCCTTCATACCTTCGTGATCGCTTCACCTTGAATAATTTCCATGTTTCCTCTTGTAGGCCATAAAAACGTAATCTTCTTCATATAACAGCCCACCGACCTAACTTTTATTCACATTCTTCTACAACCCATTCTGCTAGACTATGGTATTCCCTACTACATGACATTCGAGTTTGTAAGAAGTTGTTACTTTTTGATAAGAAATTAAAAGAATATCATTGAAATCTTACTTATACGCATAGTAGAGTCAAATTATTTCTGTAACGATTTGTTGTTTTATATATATATATATTATAAAAGGAAGAGAGCCTTGCAAAGTTCAATTAAATTTTAAACAAGAAATCACCACTTCTGGGGACAAAGGGTCTGAAATTAAAGAATGAAATATTCTTTGTTGTGCACATTTAACAAATCAACAAACAAAACAATATTTAGGTACAAAATATCCATATAAATGTTTAAATACATTTACTTAATGATGTCGATAATCCATATTCACAATCAAGTTCTTGATCTTTAAATAATTCAAGGAACGAACATTGGATTCAATCCAGTTTTCGATAATAGTTAGTAAAAAAATTAGGCAACGAGGTCTTATCGTGGCAGTTATCTGAGACTTCCTGCTATAAACCGGATGGAGCTTCTTTCTATGTATAAACATAAATTCAATCCTCCAATTGTTCCCGGATTGTTCTTCAATCTACAAATACAATATTCTATTACAATTTATGTTAAATTCTATAAAAGGAGTCAACAGTGAGGGTAAGGGTACTCCATATTCATAATCAACAACCATCATAAAATAATGCAAGGGACAACAATGGAATCAATCTAGTTTTTGTTAACGTTTAGTAAAAATATGAGGGTACGAGGTCTTATCTTTGCAGTTGTTCGAGACTCCCGGTTGGAGCCCGGAGGAGCTTCCTACTATTTATAATTATACATTCATCCACTGTTTGTTTGCGGATTGTACTTTAATCCTCAAATTCAACAGTTGAAGATTACAGTGACATATACCTACATATTAAATCCAATTCTAAAAAAGAACACACAAGCAAGAAGATCCCCCATTCTCTTGGCTTCCTCAGCCAACTAAAAATCAGGCAAGATATATGCGCTGTTACTGTTCACACGTGACATATATTACTCAAACTACTATATCAAATTAATAGCCGTACAGATTATGTAAATTACAATGTAAAAATGCACACATAAGAGACTTAAGACATTTTCACATTAATAAAAATATTTAAAAACACTAGAACCACTAAAACAAAACTCAAATTTAAGCAACTGGTACTGAATGCAACTGGTACTAGAGGCAAAATCACAACAATTATAATAACATGCTAATTGCGTCAGTGCCGCTTACACCTCGCCCTTTAAAAAGATAAGAACGCTAATGGACCTTACTCACAGTTAATAAGTAATTATAAAATTATAAGATACTCTAATACATAATATATTTTTTCATAATATATTAAAGATGCACACAGACAATGCACCAACTAATGTCGTAGAACAATACAACATGTAACAGTACATGCAAAATCCAACATGGATACCACATGATGATAATTTTAAATCCTTGGAATATTCCATACATCCTTCGTATATATCTGTGTTATCTCCTAAATCCAATGTATTAAAACGCTGGTATAAGTAAGCTAACAAATTCTCAGCCCTCGTTAAGTTATTACGGTTTTGCGTTGATTCTAAAATAGTTTTAATTTTACACAATGTATCACCACATCCACTCAAATCATCTTAATTGTCTAAGGAACTGACTAAAATTGCATCACATGTAAGTGAAGTTCTTAAAGACATTATTTGTTTGTGAAGAGCCACTACACTAGCTGGTGTTTCATTTCTAACATAATTCAGCCTGAGGCAAGGATGCAAATTTAATAGGGTGTAACATTTTATGTTTCACCAATACCTACACAAAAAAGTGTAATACCAAAAAATACACTAATACAATTTATGTAAATTATAAGTTGATATTTAGAGATATAACTAAATTTGTTTTACAAACACACTTAATTCATGTTTTTAGGAATTACTGTTACAACACACCAAGCAAACCAAAGCAAGATTCCATACTAAATATTGAAGAATTAACAATTTAACATTTAAAATTACTGTTTATCAAGTAACTGTTGAAATAATTTCAAAGTGATATTCCAATTATTCGAAAATATTATTTTTATGACAAGTTAATCTTTTCAAACTATTTCTAACCTCAATGTATACTCTGTTTGACAAGAATGTAACTTTAAATTATAATCTTAGTATCTAGACACACAGTGTGATAAGTATCAAAATGATATCCTACCTACCTTCAATTGTCTCTCCAAAAAATATACCTTTAAATTCTTACTTTTATTATAAAAAAATCAACAATATTTTATTATAAAAAATATTGATTGTGAAAGACATTACTTTATGTTAAGACCAAAACATTAGACGTTTAACATGAAAAAACTGTTTACTGGTTGGAACCAACAACAATTATTTTAGCGGTACAATTCAATTTTTATTCTAATATAATTTTGTTTAGGGTTTTCATTCCATAAAAAGAGTGAACAATGGGAATAAGGGACTGTTGCCGGTTAAGTCAGACTTTTAAATACATTTACTTAATGATCTCCATATCTCCATATTCACAATCAAGGACAATCTTAAAATGATGCAAGGAACAATCAAAGGAATCAATCCAGTTTTCTATAATGGTTAGTAAAAGAATAGGGAACGACGTCTCATCTTGGCAGTTATCCGAGACTCCCTGCTACAACCCGGATGGTGGTTATTTCTTTATATAATTATAAATTCAATTCTCCATTTGTTCTCGGATTGTTCTTCAATCCTCAAATACAATAGTCGAATAATTTAGTGACATCATATTTTCTTACTAAATCCAACTTAAAAAAGGTGTTTTTTTTTTTAATTAATAATTCGTGGCATATTCGTCACGAATGTATAGGTTCCGGGCGAAAAAGAATAAACTATTTAATTATCATTTCGTGATAGCAGATAGCGTCTGCCACCCCCTATCATTCCGTTCTTCACATCGCAAAAAGAAAAAGAGTGATATTTATTTGACAAAGGGCACACCTTTAGTCTGACAGTCAAAGATGACAGATATTATTTTAATGTTTAAGTAGCAAAAATATAATTGGTGCAGTGGACAGAGCTGGTTTGGAGCTTACTTATTTAATCTGGTGCTCGACCAACGTCTTCACAATGGAACTTCCATTTTCCAACCCTTATTTGTTCTCGGCGAGCTGCCCACTTTGTCATATGGGTTCAGTAATACCCTGTATATTGCTTCCCCTTCAGCCGTAAAACTTGCGACTCGCGTAATAGTAAGTCGTTTAATACAACCATTAGGGACAAACATATTAATTACTAGCATTACCCCGAGGTTCCTCCCGTGTATTCAACGCAAAATAAATTTTTCAATTCGGGTCGGTATTTCCTGAAATCGGAGCTTTCAAACGAACGAACTCTTCAGCTATATATTATTAGATACCCAGTGAAAGCCCAGATATTAGATCACAATTCCTTAAACCTTTTCGTATAAAAATAATAAAAAGTCAAATTATTGTATTTGCCAGTATATATCATTATAAAACGTGTCTTACATAATTGAATGCATGTGTGCGTGTCGGTTTTTTTTTATGAAAATAATAAAATCTTAATCATGGATTACGAAATATCAAGATATAAAAGATATGCTACTGTCAAATTATACATTTTGTAAAAACAACTTAAAAACATAAGTAAGGTTGACATTTCAAGGAAATGTGTTTAAATGATGCACATCTTTTAGGTAGAATGTACTTTGTGAAAACGACTTTAAATCCTGCACGTTAGGTTGACATAGCAAAAAAAATATTTTATTTTTATTTATTCAGAACATTTATGTTTATGTACAGTCTCCGATGCTTTATATTTACAGTTGAATATGAAACCGTACATCTTGTACTTTTGTAAATCAACCACCTTAACATATAAAAATACGAGCTTTTTGCACACTTTTTTTATACAATCTTCAACTGTACCTACCAACTTCAAACTCCTTCATTCGCACAACTCTATAAAAAGTGATCGGAATACTTTTTCTTTGTCTATTGACATATAGATGTCTTCCTAGCAGAAATTCTTCTTTGGCAGCCACATTTTATGAGGCAAACCAGCAGCAAAACGCAGTATTATAGTATTACAGCACACTAATGCACGTGTTGACACATGTGCACATTCTATCCTCACATTCCTATATTCCTATGCGACCGACAGCCTGACTCCCTGAGACACGGGGTTGTAACACCGACAACTTCCTGACTTCGGACTGTTGTTTGGAAATGAGAAAACAAAAATACTTTCCCTTTGTCTCAGGCGCGGCACCCGGAACACGAACTGGGCTAGAATGTGCTTTCCAATAGCCCTCGAGGCGGTCAAAAATTAGGGATGAACGATCAGTGAGATCATTTGATACCGAACCAGTAGCCGAAACAAGAAGCATCCACCAACGCCTACCGTCCACACGGAAATTCATTGCGACATGAACCGTGACGGCATATCTATAACTTCACATGTTACAGTAACAAGGAAGCGAAAAGTACTTATAAGGCCATGTGAGTCCAATTAGGCTTTTATCACTAAACGGAACATCTCTCACAACGTCAATATCGACGATACTATCGTGTTTTGTGCGTAACAAGTAGCGCGCACTCGAAAAATCTCTGAGGAAAAGAGTAATAATCGTATATCAACATTATGTTAACCATATAATTTTCTCGAAAACATTAATGTTGTGTGTTTCTAATTAAGCTGGTGTTTTTAATTATATCTGAGCAAACGGCGAACGTAGTTTTACCGCAAGTTTTAATTAAGTTATAACAACTAAACATTGTGCTTAACAGCATATATGAATATAAGTTTATTTTTATAGTATAGAGTAACAATCCAGAAACTAGATACCACTGGACTCTCACACATCGCACGTAGCGTAGCTTTTGCTTCACGTCAGTGTACGCGAGCGACCCTTTTACCTTCTCTAAAGTTTACAACTCATTATTGGATTTTATAATATTTATATAATTATTTTAGTTTGCCCTCTGTAAATGAGAACGACATCCACGTAATAACTATGCCCATGCGTTGACCTCCTCACCTCCTCCCCCCGATGGGCCACCAGCTCACGAACCGTACGAAACGCGACACTAAATATGTCACTTTACGATGGTATCATGTGAATGAGAGGCACTACCCTTCGTGCCGACGCAAATGCCTTTTTCTAAAAATTATATTTATATTACTCACCTAGATGCAGCAGAAGTGGGATTGAGAGGTTTCAGCAACGTGAATTGAAAAGTGTATGACATTTTTTTGGACACTTTAGGACTAATACAGCCCTAAGTCTGTACTAATATTATAAAGAGGATACATTTCTTTGTTTGCTTGTTTTCATTGAATGGGCTCCCAAACAACAGAACCTACTATAAAAATTCTCTTGGAGTCTATCTACTAAAAAGAAATAATTTTAGAATCCTAAATTATCAGTGATGAACATAGGCTACATAGCAATTTCCTGAAACCCTTTCATCATTATGAAAAATTTAACCATGAAAATAATATCAAATTAAATCCTAATATAGCAGTAGAAATTATTGAAACCAGCTGTCTCGGCTGACGTTGTTCCTTCATAATTTTAATTTGTTCTCAAAATAATGTTTACGAGGCCGAAATTGAAATTTTAACTATATTTTGTAATTTATTGAATATTTGCCATATGCCGTGAAATATCCATGCGAAACCCGGGCGGACGTTTAGTATCCAACAAGACTACAATAAAACGAAAATATTGCTTAAGCTAATCTTTGTCAAATCAATTTAGTGTTTCTTTTTTTTTTTCAGAAAACTTTGACATCGGATGATACTAATGGAAACTAACGCAGTCAAATGTCAAAGACTCCGAACGCGTCAGCTATACGGCTGATTAGCGGCAGCCATAGTTAACCGTAAAGTAAGAATTTCAAAGACAATTAGGCCAAATGTTAAGTACATATTTTTATACTTGGAATCAGAATCGAATATGTTATGTGATTTTCTGCAGTACTAGGGCTGATTGTCAACTGGCACGACGAACTTAAAAAACGATAGGCAAACAAAATTTATTACATTAGATTCCATCAACTTTTCGAAAATTGAACGCCAAATTTGAATTTATTCGAACTGATAGCATTTGTGTGAGGGTACCTGGAACTTTCTCTGCCGTAAATTTTCTCAACAATGGAAAGAAACGAAATTCGTGTGGTGATAAAGTTTTACGCTTTAAAAGAGAAAACAGAAACCGAGATTAAAGTCCAGCTAGACAGTGTTTTAGATAATACTGCTCCTGCATTGAGTACAATTTACACCTGGGTAAATGATTTTGAACGTGGCAATAAGAGCTGCGAAGACGTCAACAGGTTTGGCCGTCCAAATCAAGTCACGAATCATGTACTGATCAGAAAGATTCGAAAAATCATTTTGAATGTTCGGCGCTTAAAGTTGCGGCAAAATGGTAAGCATTTGCTCTGAATGCATTTTTAATATTTTATATTAACATTTGTGAATGAAAAAGCTTTGCGCGCCATGCGTGCCGCGTTTGTTTACTGTTAACCAAAAGTAACATCGAGTCGACGATTCGTCGAAGTGTTTGACGCTGTATAAGCGTAATACTTAGTAGTTCCTTGCGGCGTTATGTAACAATAGATGAAACATAGTTATATCACTATACTCTTGTAACAAAAGAACTACCTACGTAGTGGACTGAGAGCGGAACACCAGCGCCGAAGAAAGCAAATACGGTTTTGTCGGCCGGCAAAGTGAAGGCGACTGTCTTTTGGGATGCTCAAGTGATTATTTTAGTGCATTTTCAAAGAGGAAAGACTATAAGTGGAGGGTGTCGTGCAAGTTTGCTCCAAAAATTTTGTGAAGAAATCCGAAAGAAACGGCGTCATTTAGCCAAAAAGAAAGTTTTATTACACGACAACGCACCTGCGCACTTTTCAAGGTTTGCAGTTGCCAAACTCCACGAATTGTGGTTCAAATTGTTACCGAATTCCCTAGATGTGGCCCTGTGCGAATTCCACTTATTCCCGAATCGGTTAGGTGCCCGAAGATTTTCATCAAATTATGAAGTCATTGTCGCCGTAGATGAGTATTTTGAGGGGTTAGACATAACATTTTATCAAACTGGTGTAAATAGGAGAAGCGCTGGACTAAATGCATCGAAGTAGAAGGAAACTACGTTGAAAACTATAATTGTTCTAAATAGATTATTAAATTTTGTCTTTATCGTTTCGGATACTAATCACCCCTCATATCTTTGAAGTGCCAATAATGTCGTTCTTATTGACATTCGGCCACGGCGGCCATCTCTATAGAAGCTAGCCAACTGCGTACCAATTACGTGCACAAGTGTGTCAATTATTTACCACTGGACTTAGAGGCAGTCTTAGAAAATATTCTGGATAATGTATATGTAACAAAATAATGTGAGCGAGTGAGTTCTACGTATGGTATTTGTATCCAAAACTGCAGTGAAAACATCTTGTGAAATTTGGAGAGGTAGGGCCCTCTCTAATAAATTACCCTTTATTTGAGTATTCGTGGATGTTGATGGATATCATTAAGGAGTCTTTTATATCAACACACGGATTCACAAGTCCAAGCTACTCAGTGTTACCTTCTTCGCCACAATAAGGACCCGGCACTCGAACGATGAGCCCAACATTTACAACCCGCGATAAATGAACGTTCTAATCGAAATCTGTAGAATAGGAACTACTACCAATAAGATCCCAGCTAAAATAACACCTCGTAACCGGTTAAGTATTATGAAATTTCCGCGCTTGAATCTTTTCAATCTCCAGGCAGTAAAAGAGGGGACGGCCCCCTTCATCACAATCCTCTCCATCAGCCAAGTATTCACTTTATCGACGAGTCCATTACTTTTTAACCATTAAGGTACCGCGCCCAAGCTTCCCCCGATGTCATAGTCGGAGGAGGGGGGGGGGCACCTCTCGTTCTAGAGGGCCATGATAATTATATTTATGTTATATATTACAAACACTATCATATCGGGACGCATCTCTTCTAGGACAGATACTTATTTTCATTTCCACTGTGTAATATCTGGTCCAAAAAAGAACAACAAGCAAATGGAATATCAATATATATTTTGATTCCACAAAATATTCGGAAGAATTTCAGTAACAATATTCCGATCCCCTATGCTTATTTTGAATCCAGGAAGGTTGCCACGAGGCGTTTGTTATGTTTCATGTTAACGAGTTCATTAAAATCTATAAAGACCATCATAATCATTTCTTGTTAAAGTTGTAATTAAATTTCGTTTTCCTTTTAATGGTCTCGTTTGTGGTGGTTCCTTGTGTGTCATGGTGTCAAAGAAAAAGCTGTAACTTTGTAAAACGAATATCGTACTTATTATATTCGCTTTACAAAATCACAGATTAATTTGTTTTCAATGAATTTTGGAAGTACTATCCTGGATTGGAACAGCACGACAGAGGAGTTACTTCCAGCTCACATGATACTTTCGTAAATTGACAGCCTTATTGTCGCGTTTCTTGTGGTTTTGTCAGTAGCTGGTGGCACATTTGAAGGCATGGGAAGAAGGAGTGCAACGCATCTATGTATTGGGATGTTGATAAGCGTCGGTAATCACCATAAGGCTGCTCGTTATTCCTTCTATTATACAAAAATATGCCACCTCACCTCTGCATAGAAAAAACAATTTGTGTTATCAGCGCCACATGTGTGCCAGTGAAAACTACTAAAAGGATTTGGGTAGTAATGTTTTTAATCAACTTGGCGGGGTCGTTACCAGATTCTGTAACGTTATCTTTGTTCCTTAGTGGTAGTGAGACTCGAGATTACCTTCTATAGGCCTACATACTTTTTTGTTTATGATAGCTACATGTCTGGCCTTCCACGTAGTGTTCGTATGAAAGAGGTGGTTAAAGCAGTAAGGGAAAGAATTAGAAGAAATCGTGTCCGAGCGCAAAAGGTGTTTTCTCGGGAAATGAAGATAGCACCTGGAACTATGTCACGAATTTTAATAGATGACTTAGGACTTGCAGCCTCTGGGAGACGCACTGGTCATTTCTTAACTGATAAATTAAAGATAAATAGGGTGGTAAAAACGAAACAACTATTGAAGCCTTATGCCAAGAGTGGTCACAGAAAAATTTGTTTATGGATGAGATTTTTTTTTTCTATTGAGCAACATTTCAACATACAAAATGACCGTGTTTGAGCATAATCAAAGGTCTTACGAAGATTTCCAATTAGTCGAAAGAGCATTATCCAACTTCAGTGTTGGTTTGGTGGGGTGTTAGCTATGAAGTAGTGACTGGGCCATGTTTCTGTGGAAAAGGTATTGAAACATCGGCGCAAGTGTATCAATACCATTCCTGAGAAGGTGGTTAAGCCCCATAGTAAAACTATCTTCTATAACCAAGTATGTTCCTTCCAGCAAGACTCGGTGCCGGGTCACAAAGCTCGGTCCACGCAGTCTTGGTTGTACTCGAACGTCTTGGACTTCATCAGAGCTGAAGACTGGCCGTCGCCTGTCGTCGACCTAACGATCTTACCCAGATGGATTATGATTTATGGTCAGTGTTATAAGGTACAGCTTGCTCTAAACGCCACGATAATTTGGAGTCCCCAAAACAATCAGTGAAGAATTTCCCCATGGAACGAGCGCGTGCTGATAAGTGACCTCAATGTTTAAATTTCGAAGTGATCTGCATTGACTGTTGTATTGCAGTCAATCGAGATCACTTCGAATAAGATTTTTACATTTTTAATTGTAATATATTTGCGTGTAACTAGCACAATGTAAAAGTAATAAATATATTTGCAATTAAAAAAATATTTTTTTGTTACAATAACTATAGCTAGACTAGGTATAATATAGTATCATTTCCTATGATGGTGTGGATATTTATAAAACTTAAACTCCAACAGTTCATTAGGGAAGCTAATACGGTAAAATTTCATTCCATCTTTACACTTAGCACAGGGCTATCGAGGATATACGTCCATAGATATATTTGATTATTTTAAGTGCAAACAAAGTAAGATCGCTAGATCCGAAAGAAAACCCATTAAATTGTGAAGGTTGACGTACAGCAAGCTGTCAGACAATGGGAATTTGTAAATCACAATCCACTCATAATACAATACGGGGAGACGTATTCACTACTAGTGGGACACGTCGTCCTTGTAGAGCTCTTGTACAAGTGTATTCGTCGTCGGTTCTAGGACTTCGAATCCATTTTCTTAAAAAGGTTTATCGAATTATATAATCCTAATGTTTCTACATTTTCTCCTTCGTAGTTCCGAAATTAGAGGACCTCCTCTAACCTGTACACGCTTTTTAACACCTACGAAGCGGATATCTTTCAAAGTGTTAACACACTCAATGTACCTTCTGAGAAACATTCCCCCAATTAAAAGTACCTATCCAGTGACATGATGGGTATTCTCCCCCGAAAAAAATGTTATATGTATTGAGTGCTTAACAATTATTTTTTTATCGTTCTATATGACTTTGTAGTGGTTTATAAATTACAGCTACCTTCCAAATTTCAAGTAAACAGCCCCCACGACTAAAGAGAAAAAGGTCTCTGGTAGACGACCGGGCAGACAAACGGACTGACGGACATGATGAAATAATGAGGCCATAAATATAAATTATGACTATGAAACCATAAATAAATTCTGTGGATAACTAACAAAACAAAACAAAAGTACCGTAATGCCTTGTGCTAGAGGTACTAGGCAACGGACAATATATTTAATATTTTTATATATTCAAGAAATATTATATACTTAAGATTTGTATTATAGAAGTACATATAATACATATATAAACATCCATGACCTTGGCGGGATTGGAACCCGCGACCTCTGGCATAACACACAGACTAACCGCTAAGTTACCAACAGAGCCAGCCGGTCGTAATGGATTGATCTTGTAATAGATCCTGGGTATGCCTAGGGTATTCATTACAGTTAGCTAAATGTATCCTGTGATAAGGAATAGCTTTCGTAAATTTTATACATAAAGACGTGAAATAAGGTTTAAAATTTTGCGTGGATCACGCGATTGAAACGCTCAGCTATACAATAATCTTATATTGATCGCAATATACAATATTATATTTATAACGGTGACTAAAGCGTTCTAATGTTGACTTGGTCTCGCCAGGCCTCGTTAGCTCCCTGGACAACAAAGGGATCTTGATTGGCACTTCTGGAATAACCAAAATACACGCTCATTTGCATATCCGAAGATTATAATATCTTCGATGCTTTGAAATTTTGGAAGTGTAAATGAAAATGATTTCTCTGTAAAATCTCAGCTACTGCAAAGGATTTTATTTTTAATAAGCTAGCTTTTACAACTTCGGACTCCTTACACTTGAAATACAATTAATATTGAGCCTAGCTGTTTTAGGGTTCTAAGGACAAATAAAAAGTGATTGATATGACAATGTTATTTATAGAGAAGGTGTTTTTAGGATTTTTTACTACAAAACGAAACCCATATCTTTCTATGTGTATGTGCTTCAATACCATCTTCTCGGAGACACGTACGACACAACAAATACTGAGGTATGCCAAGTCTTAAAGCACATAATAAAATTCTAATTCAATCAAACGACATAGCCGCACGTAAGCTGGATTCTGTAGGGCTGACCTATATAAAATTTGGCAAATGCTGACACAATTTGTCTGCTCGTTATCAATCAATATAGCTCAATATAGGGCGGCACCTCTTGCTATAAGCAAATTTTCCTCCGCCTAGCGAAGCACGTGATGCTTCAATGTATACATAGGATGAGTATAAGAGTGGAGGTGGATTGGATAGCTAGTTCCCAGCTCCCAGTACTCAATTCTATTTAATGATATCGCATTACCAACCTCCACTTGAAGAGCTGTAGCTGTAGCTTGTGACTGTAAATATAAATTATTGAAAGCACTCTCTGTTTAGTGCTCTTAGCCATCAGTGTTGTGGTTTCTAATTAAAATTCTCCAGATTAATAATTATAATTGAAAATTATCTCTGGAGTCACATATTTTTTTTATTATTAGCTAACGCGTTTAGTAACCCCAAGGTTCCGCACACCTGGCAACGTTAACGATCTTAAAAGAAACATGTTACGTGTATAAAAGTAACGAGCAATGATGTGCGTGATTTCTGATGTCTACTTACGCAGATCTTTCCATAGTAGTAGTTAGCTGGAGTTGCTGCTAAAAGTTGGACGGTTTTGTGTGCTCAGTAAGGAGACTGCAAAACTTCTTAGAAGGGTTTTTAGAATGCGACCATCTGTTAAGTGTAACTGTCCATCATCGAATGTTGTAAGCGCGCCTTTGATTTTTCGTGTGCGGACATATTTCCGGGTGGGAGACAGCTGGATACTGGGAGACAGCTGGAGCTGCTGGATACGTCCTGAATGCATGGAACTCTCGCCAAAAGCGGGGCATGAGCTAGTCTCCCCATTGCAGCTCCACGCAATGCTAACTACGTGACATTATTGAGAAGCTGCCTTAATAATGAACTAGTGACTCTGAAGAGATCCGTTGAATTTGCACATGATCAGAGAGTGTATAACAGCCATGAAGTTGCTGGATCTTCTTATAAAGCAGGTGAGAGAAAAATTGAAGTTGTGCCCACATTACAGGCGTATGCTACAACTACAGAACGAGTGGGGCGACAAGGAGCAGTGGGCGCGCTCCAACAATGAGGAAATTAAAGGGTTTTTTTATAGAATAGGGGGGCAATCGAGGAATCAGAGTCTTATTACGACTACCGACGCCCATGATCCTCCCCCCTCCCATATGCGTTGCTTCACTTCGCCCCCCTCCAATGGGCCTATGGCTACCCTTGAACCGCATGAAAGGCGACACTGAAGATGTCACTTTACGGCGGTATTATGGGAGTGAGAGGTACCACCACGGTCTTGCCGGCCCAATTCATTTGCATAGGAGGATGTCAATTCAGTGTCATGCACTATGCATGGCACCACCTCCTACTATGCATGGCACTACCTCTTCTTTCCTTCGAAGGTAAACGAATATTGTTTTAACATTGTTTTATAAATGGCTGACTTGCTTCTTGAACAGGAGCTCTCTTTACGACTGCATCACGTGAACGAGAAGGTGGTAGCTGGTCATGCCAATTCGGATGCACCGTGGTACTGCTATATATAGGTTTTTTATGGTACAGGCGACAAACCAGATATTGGAGCGTTGAAACGTCTTAGTGAAATAATAATGAAGTAACAATGGAAAGTAGGTTGACACGTCACTAATACACAACATAGGTACACGGTGGGCATATTCACGTTATATTTAGATATGGGGAAGGCTGTATATAGCGCTGCACTAGCGAGAACCCCCGGGTACACCCGCCACAGCCGGATGAACATTCGGGTCGCCATCTTGGTATTATAGTTATACTGCTACAATATAGGGCGAAACATCTATTGTTTATCACTGTTATAAAATGATTGCCTGGGAGTATAAAAAAAATAGAAATCTTGATTTAGAGTAATAAATTTACATTTTTGTATCTGTTTCAAAACTTGTGGGTCTTTTTGGTTCAAAACGGGACGGGAGAGTGCATTTATCCATCGCGACCGGTCCGAGATGGGATTCGTTAGGGTATGTGGGGCTAGCGGATCAGACGATTACAACGCGGTTTTCATCGTCCGTCTATATTGCATAGCCTGAAGCTTTCAGGAACATGGCACCTCGACGAATGGCCTGCCCGTCCCACGTAAGTAATAACAAATAAAACGTATTTTATATTGTAGCAAAACATTGTACAATAAGTCATTTTCAGCATAAGCATAAAACATCTGGAACTTGGGGATTGTAAAATACTTAAATGCAGCGCAATAAAATTCGTTAAAGTGTTTTAATTAAAACGTGTTTATGATGACAATTACTTACATACTTATTACCTAGATGGCGTTAGTGTCAACTGATCGTTAGAGTTTTTGCTTGTGTGTTGTCTCCCTATACCCTACCCCCTCTTTAAGCCATCTACACTCTCACAAACCGTACAAAACGCGAAAATATAGCTAATAATGCTAATATTATATGAGCTTACCTCTAGCTCTCTCGCAATTATTATAGTGTAAGGGGAAATTGAACAAATGGATCCTTGTGAAATGCTACGTCCATTTCATTTAAACGTGTTGGCTGGGTACTTCGCCGATGGAACATCGTTATCTCACAAAACTCATGAAACGCGATAGCCTAGACGTCGATTTTCATTGGTTTCATGTGAATCAAAGCTACATCCACAGTCGAGCCGGACCCAGACAAACGTCAAGTCAGACAACAGTACCCCGAGTGTGAGTTTCTTTTATAAATCAGCAATTCGCAACTGTAGCGTTAATCAAGAAAACTGAAACATTTTTGTATACGTATCATACGCGAGTGTAAGTTCCATAAATATCAACTATAAACTTATTCGTTCACTCACTTTAATGGTAGTAAAACATCACTGTTCATAGATGAAACAGAGGGACTGGAGTGTATTTTAGTTTACTAAATTACACTCCATAATTTAGATTAAGCGCACTATCAGAGCTATCGCTGTTTCGCTTTGTATATATAGACCAAGTGCGGCAAAGTGACGGCATCGTGTCACTAGAGACGCTTAGATTATGACGTTACGTCGTCGGCCGTCACATTGTTTTCACGTTCTACTCAAATTTTCACACTCGAGGTACAGCAAACACGTTCGACTACGAAACAGAGTATGGAAAACTTTTCAGTGTAGGGACCAATGCCAATATGATTAACGATTTGATATTAACACTGCCGAACCGGTTAGGTATTCTGAAACTGTCCGTCTGACTATTCCGTATGAGGGTGTTACGGGCCCCCGTAAATGCGTCATGGCACTACCCTCTCCTCTCCTTCGTTTTCATCCCTGTAGTATCTTGTTTATGTATCCTGTTAATACTGTTCAGTATTTTTTATAAAAACGTTATACGCTGCACGCATGCACACCATGCATCATTTTCGATGATGACAATGTTCAATATCTCATCATTAGCTTATCCGACTGCTAATTTATGTTGTAAAAAAATATTTTTCATTTTTATTGTTACAATGTCTTTTTTCATTTACCCCTACGAATAGCGATATTTTTTCAATCAACATAACAGTTACATACAGTATGAGCGCTCGAGCCTCTATTCATAAAAATGCCGATTGCCAAACGATATGTAGCAATTGAAATACACTACAGCGGTTGCCTGCGCCATTTTGTTTGTAGGCTTCGATTTTTCTAACGCTGTCGTGTAAATTGTCGTCCACGAAAGGCGGCAATATTCACCAGCGGCTTCCATTGCTCACCCGTCCTATCCATATGCTATAAAAAAATTCAAAACCTTTTGGTCTATCTGACATGAAATCATATACGCATTACGTGCAGTTATATCTGGCGTAATACATATACACACTTAACATCGCTCGTTTTAGCTGGCCTTAGTAGTTACAAGTTAAAGGTAAAAGAATAAAAGATTAACTCATGACCTATAGCATTAGCATGCGTAGAGATTCAGATGGAATCTTCTGTTACTTAGATGTGTGCCCCCCCCCCCCCCTTCAATGTACCGTAATACGGGTGATGTGTTATGTATTCTCTTACAAGATTAATGAGAACAGAACATCCCGTGTATCTCTCGCGTTTCACTCCACATGTTAAGAGATGAAGAGGTAGACATGCTGCACGGGAGGATGAAGTGCCATGCCTGGTACATGACACTACGTCCTTCTATGCAACGGAATTGGGCTGGCACGACCGGAGAGGTACCTCTCGCTCACTTGATACTGGCGTAAAGTGACAGCGTCGCTGTCGCGCTTCGTGCAGATTATGAGTAGCTGGTGGCCCATTGGGTGGGGTGATAGGAGGGCATCTGCGTAACAATCAGGGTATCTCGTTAATAACTAAATAAGTAAACTAACTAGGCGGGTAATACAAACAAGAAGTAAGACTGCGGTCCTACTACTACCTCACAATTAAATACAATGCGGTCCCAAGACAGTTTGGAGCCCGTGTTGACCCTCAGACCTATCTTGGACTCGGCAATTGGGTAGCAATACCAACTAAACCCGTACTGGAGCCTTCAGCCGCTATTAGGGGAGGGTCCCGGCTAGCCTCGGCGAGAAGGCCAGACTTCACCACCTCGGGGACTGCCCGGCTACGCTATGACAGTCCCCACGACGCCTTGTCTTGATGAAGTAGACCGGGTTCCCATCCCGGCCCGACAATAAACAGGTAGCAGATAGCGCTTCCTTCGTACCCCCATTTGTCGTCGGCTGGGGGAGCCCGCGTCGGTAGCCTCCTTTCTCGCCCGCTTGTCGGCTTCCTTCTGGGACATGATGGTCTCGCAGAAGGAAACCATCGCCTGGTAGGACTCGTCGCTGCCGAGATTCGCGACGATATTGCTCGAGTTTGACAAGTCCCCTNCCCCCCCCCCGACAACTGATGTCAGATCGTGCCGCAGCGCCCTCCATCTCAGGCTCACCTCGAGTGTGTGCTGGGCCTAGACCACCGCCGCGTCACAATCGTGATAACGAGTCATCGGCTCCCAGCGGGCCGTCCTACACAGATACTCACCGAAGCAGCCATGCCCGGTGAGCACCTGCGTCAGACGGAAGGCGAGGGGCTTGCGCCTAATGCGCATCCACCGCTCGAGGACAGCCTTTATCTCTCTACCCTAAGCCTGCCGCGCCAGGCCCTTCCCCCACTTGAACCCGATCCGCCCAAAGCGGAGCACCATACATGTAGCTGCCTGCAGGGGGCTTTGGGTCCTCCGAGGTCCTCGAGAGGAGTCTGCCCAGCACACTCGCCGCCTTCACGATCTTCGATCCCACCATAGCGAAGTGTGGGCCGAAGGTACACCCTCCGTCAAGGATGAGCCCCATATATTTGATGTAGGGGTTCAACCTGACCCTCTCCTCTCCGATCTGCAGAGCGGTCTCCGATGGGGGCCCCCTGCGGCCAATCCCGCTGAAGAGAAGGGCTTCGGTCTTGTCTAGTCTCACCCGAAGCCCTAACCTCTCTATGCGGCTGATCACGAGGTCAACGCCCACCTCGGCCAGCCGCGCCGCCTCCTTGTAGTCTCGTCCCCGGGCATAGACGAGGGTATCACACGCATAACACATCACACCCATCTCTGGGAGGAGACGGCCTCGAAGGACCCATTCGTAGTCGACGTCCCACAGGATGGGTCCAATTACAGAACCTGCGGGACGCCACACTCGACTCTCCGCCACTCCGCGGACCCCCACCGTATCTTGAGAACCACTCTGCGACCGGGGAGATACGCCTCCAACAGCTTCAAGAGATAGGGAGACACCTTAAAAAGACCAGTACCTCCCGTATCACGCCATGCGGGAGACTGTTGAAAGTATTCGCGATGGCCAAGGACACCGCGACCACCACCTCCCCTCTGTGTTCCGCCTCACCCGTCACCGCCCGCAGGCGCCTGAGGGCATCAATCGTCAACCCGTGTGCTCGGAAACCGAACTGTGACGCCGAGAGTCCGGGTCCCGTGCCCTCCTCCAGATGCTGAACGAGACGGGAGGCCACAATCCGTTCCAAAGCCTTCCCAGTCTCGTTCAGCAGCACCACCGGTCGAACCGACTTAGCCGTTCCTTCGGGCTCCCTGAGATCAGATCTAGGAGTCCTAAGTGGTTACCGCTGTCAACTTTGGCTAGATAGGAGTGGCAGTGGTGGGATCGAGGGGTGGGCGAAGCCCGTTAAGAATGCACTCTCTTCACAGACAGAGTGGTCATGGTTTTATAATAAATTGTCTTCCTTTAATAGCTTTACCCATTGCTATCTTCGACATAGTGGAAACATTGGACGGTGGTTCTGTACTGGAGGTTTGTGGTCTACCGAGCCTATCCAACGCATGTTCGACCGGTCACGTGGTCTTGCCGTTAATTCGTCATTTTACCGTGTGTAACCAGACGTTTTAAGAATTGTTGGTTTCGAACTGAGTCTGAAGCATTTGAGTATTCTTGATCGCACCATGCACTCTCCTTAATTTTGAGTTCATCCAAGATCGAAATATGAGTTTTGAACGCCGTCTTAGGTGCATGAGCTGGTTGCGTACAAAGATACTACAATTCTAAGATTTAAAAAATACCAAGATACCCAGTCAGCGTCTCAAACCCAATTGTGTACTTTGTAAAAGCAATTCAAAACTATGTACATGAGGTTGACTTTGCAAGAAAAATTGTAAAAATTGTGCACTCATTTCATATAGAACCTGATTTGTAAAAGCAATTGAAAATCATATGCATAGGGCAAACATTGTGTATAAATACAATCACGGATGGTTTTGAATGATAGTCCAGTACGGATTTGTGTATCTTGTATGTTTGTAAATCAATTCCAAGATATCAAGTTAGTTTATAGATAGCCCAACTTGACAGCTGTGTGAGGTAACATGACGGTGTTTCATGTTCATTAAGTGTGATTAAATAGTTAATTAATTCCATCACAAAAGTTAATGGCGTGTAAGACGTAATCTCGCGACAACACTTTGTATTTATTAATTTGTGTCTGTATATCACCCCGTGTAAGGGGTATGTATCTATTTATAGAATAGGGGTGCAAACGGGAATCGGAACCTTTTTACGACTACCGACGCCCATGAAAATTCAGTTTATTATTATGCCGACGCGTTGCCCTCTTTCCCCCACCTAATAGGCCACCGGCTACTCACAAACTGGTGGTATTATGTGAGGGAGGGTTACCTCCCCTGTCGTGCCAGCGCATTTCCGTTGTATAGGAGAGTGTATTGTCCCACACAATGCATGGCAGTACCTCATCATATTGTAGCAAGGCACTACCTCTTCCTAACATCTATTATGCACGGGATCAAAATAAATTATATGTGTCTCCTCACATTAAGCCGCCTCTGTGGTGTAACGGTGCGGGTGTCACCCGTTAAGACCGTTAGCCGCGTGGGATCCTGGGTTCGATCCCCAAGTCAGGTAACTGTTAATAAATGTTTCTCAGATTATTCTGAGCACGCATTACATTGTGCCGGGATTGGAATGTGCCCGATGTGGCCATAGGCTTGCCACCTATGACGTCATGGACATCAGTACCTTGGCTAATCGTGGGTGTTCTAATATATCTACTGGACTTATGAGTTGTGGATGTACTAGCACACCTCCGCCTATCTCTTCGGGGATAGCAGACGTGAAAGTAAGTACCTTTTTTCTCTTTTCTTACATTAAACAACTTACAATTAACACTACCAAAATCTTATTCTATTTCACATTATATTAAATGCAAGGAGCTGGGGTCTGCAGCAGGTTAATCCCGTAACACAGGTCCCCACCCAGTTTTAGAATGTATCAACAGGTTATTAATTTTATAGTGCGTGAAGAATTTAGACAATTAAAAAAAACACTATATAAAGAAACAAATATACCTTGTTCAGTGATTATACAGAATCAAAGTATGTGTGTGCGTGTGTGTTTGAGTAAGCGTCTTCACTTTTATGGAGGTATCATGTGAGCGAGCGAGATTCGGCTGCAATGAAACAATTGCACTACCTTGTACTCTATGTGCGATACTTTCCGTACAATCTCGTACTAAAATTGGTAATGAAACTAAAAATTCATTACTTCTGCCGTTTCTTTTTCTTAATCTTTATTTAAAGGATATAATACATCATAAAGTTAAAGATTAAGTCAGCCTTACATCGACTGAAATAATAATTATAAACTTAACTCTAAATTCATTATATATAGCGAATGGATGACAAAACTTAAGAATCTGTCACTATATTCTACTAATGTAGCGGCTGCTGTGCAAAATGATAAAAATATTTAATCGATCCAGACATAATTAAATTTGGCGAGTCACATTACTATTAACATAATGGCTGTGATGCTGCTGGCTCAGAGCACAATGTACGTTTTTGTAAGACATCGCTCCAATGCGGTCCAATTCTGCTGCATGTGACTTCCTCTCATTATACCAGATACTACAAAAAAAGAAAAAATGTAAAACCAGTTTCCCATGAATATTTTTACAATAATGTCAAATGAAACTCACATTATATTACAAATATTCTCTTTGTTTTTATGCCTGTGTATGTATTTCCATCGCGAAGAGGAACATGACTTAATACAAAAACGCCGACAAAATAAAACGACTGAATGAAAAAGTCACTCGTTTATTAGAAATATAATATGAGATGAGATATATAAAATAGAACCAGGTATTATTCCTTTATGGAGTTGCTACATAACTGCTACATCACAATTATAACACTCACATTGAAATAAAAATAAAAACAACGTTAAATTTATATATACAGTTATATAGTGTCGAAATACATCGTTATGTTCACACACAACACTAGGCTTGGATACGAAAGAGGGACCAACCCCCCCCCCCCTCTCTCGTAGATGGGAGGGATGCATCCTGACATATGAGTGTTTGTAAAAGCTAATTTAACCATTAATATAATGGGCAGAATATTAAGCTGCGTTCAATGAAGATCAGCGTTATGTGACAGCGACTCGAGTTTCACAACATTTTTTCACTCAAACATGATAAAAGTCCTTTCTAATAGATTTTATCTTCTGCCTTATTCTATGTTTGTATAAGAAACTACACTAGCAAAAAATATATATTTAGCATATTTTACTGTAGAGCATTATAGTAACTATTTTGAAAAACTAAAATGTTGATTGTAGCTATCTTCACGATGTCGGTTTTTCATGATGGTATGCAATTGCATCTTAAAAGAGTACTCAAGTAATTTTTCCCCAATGTGCCAAAGGAAGTATAACTTCAAAAACTTTCACTTCAAATCAGATATTTGCTATCTACAACTCCTACATCTAGTGGATGGTGTTTGATGGAGTGGATCCAATACAAGTGGTAAAGGATGTCCATCATAAAATCACAGATCCTATTGTAACAGCCCTTTAGATCTAAAGTAACAGTCTTGAAATCTGATATGTCAAATTTCTCTCAGACTCAGATTTTTTAGATCTAACATAACGAAGCCAACTGCTCTTTAAACCTAGGCTAACATGACAAATCCGAATGCAACTGCTCTTTAGATCTAAGGTGACAACAGATCCAATTCCAACAGCTTTTTAGATGTAAGGCAACATAGTTTTTAGATCTGACATAACTCTTTAGATTTAACATAACCAAGCCAGAGCTCTTTAAATCTATAATAGCATCACAGATCCGAATTCAACAGCTTTTTAGGTCTAAGTTAACATCACAGATCCGAACCATAAAAAACCAGCTTAAGCTTATCTCACCGTAGCGAAGATTCGCTATAACCTGAATCGATCAGGTCAATTCCAAGCACTTTACCCTAACAGGCTGGCGACCTGAACAATTGAATTAACGCTAGGGTGGGATTTAAAAGCATCGTTAACACGCGGCTATGAGCTTTAAATTGATCGCTTAGAGTTCATTCTCGTGTGACGTAGTAGTTTGTTCCTAGAAATCTTGTAGCTGGCGCTTCACGTAAAGTGCATTTGTGTTTTTATTTTAGTAAGTCGAATACATTAAAAAATCCATGTGAACCCGTTGGTTCGATAGCGATTTTGATTTTGTCGAGGGTTTTGTTTGTTTACGAGAAATTGGAGCCGTTTTGCCTTCATGGACATGCATATTACACCGATGTGTGCCTCTAGTGGGCCACCTAATACTAGCAAACTGTATGAAACGTGACACCGAAGACACCGCTTTAAGGGACTAATAGATGAGCGAGAGGTACCTCCCCGGTTTTCCGCTTCAGTACAGCCTGGCAATAGCTCTTATTAAAAGTACACATTTGTAGTCATATTCTAATGTTTACTTTAAGGAATATATACAAGGAAAATTAGGCCGATTGCACACCGATAACTGGTTCTATGACCGGTATTTCTTCCGTTATATGTAAATACTTACGTATTTCTAATAGTACTTCTCGTTGGAGTATAGAAACCATTTCTAGTTTCCTGCACATAAATAATTATTCCTACATTTTATTCCTCTTTACTTAGTAACAGTGCCGTGCGGTTTAATCCGCGTACCCCACCCCATGCGCTCTTAAGGGTGGAGTTTAGTAAAATTAGATCTTAGCGGATATCTGCACCCCATCTTACCTGCAGAACTCTGTTTAAAAAACTTTCTAAGACCGTTTAAACTAATTTGTTATCTCTGCTTTATGTTATATACATACAAATATGTAGACAAAGACTGCAGATTTAATTTGAGTAGGTGCCTTTCGTAATCCCTCTAAAATTTCACGATTGTTCAAAGAAAATTGGTACCTATTGGTACCTCACGCCTGTTATCTCCGAGGAGGTAGGCAGAGATGTGCTGGTACATCCACAACTCGTAAGTCCAAAGATATACTAGAACACACACCCACACACCCGTAAAATGTAACGCGTGCTCAGAATAATCTGAGAAACATTTAACAACAGTACCTGGGGATTGAACCCAGGCCCCACTAACGGCTAACGGCTTTAACAGGCGACACCCGCACCGTTGCACCACAGAGGCGATGGTACCTACTTGACATTTTTCTCATGAATTTTATCAATGACGAACCTTGGTGTGGAAATGATAAAATATCCAATTTTCCGTGGAATGTTTATGTTTGTTTAGGTCGCGTTCACTTAGCATGAGCTGTGCTGAGCTCGTTTTCGTTACAAATAAAATGTTAATACTAAGGAAAACGACCAGCTGGTTCAGGGGTGACTGTCGGTTAAACCGTGCGCGTAGTGCCTGCGGTCGCGAGTTGGAGCCCCGCCATGGCGGATACATTTCATTACATTTATAAGAGATTTTTTCTATAGCAAATGAGTAATCGGAGCCTTTTGATGACTGCCGACGCCCATGGACATTCACATGATTGTTACACAGATGTGCTGCCTTCCTGTCATCGCCTCCAATGGACCACCGGCTACTCACAAACCGCACTAAACGCAACAGCGTCGCTGTCACCTTACGCTTGTATAAATTGAGCGAGGGGGTACGAATTTCTAAAAGGTATTGTTATAGCTGATTTAAACCAACACAAATAGAGATATACACTCCGCGAGAACTGTAACAACACAGCATTATCTAGACATTGTAATTTATTTTAAAAAATATATAAATCTTGCCTTTACTTTGTATTCAAGGCTGTGAAGCTGTTTTGCAGAAAAGTTTTTGGGCGATGGCCCCTGTAGGAATACGGATTACTGGTACATAACTTCTACCTGTGGACTGATGATCTAGTCAATGTCTATAGTTCAGATATTGATCTCTTAAGGTTACGCGAATGTTACTCGTTACAATAACTACTTTCACGGATTTTGTTGCGGTTTGCTCAATTATTTAACTAGTCCGATGTTTCAGAAGCTTCACAGCAACCAGTCCGCCCGTGACCATCCTTTTGCATCTGTATAACTGTGAAGATGTTTATGCGGGTCGATAGTCTCATCTATCACTTTGATACAGGAAGAAGGAGGAATCATCCTCTGATTGAGCGGAAATTTCTTCGCATGTTAATCTTGTGTTAATTCAAGGTTTGGAGCTCTCCAGGGTCTACGAATACAGCAGCATGTATTCCCTATCCAAAAAGGCTCCGCAAATCTGTTGACGTTGGTGGTAAACCTTACATGTAATGTTATTACCACGTCAACCAATTTTCAACTTTCTTTACTGAGTTAACAATTTATTATACAAAAAAAAAATCAGTTCTCACTGTTGTACACCAAAATATAATACAGTTGTGTATTTAATCTTATTTCCGTAAAGTGTTCATTTCTAAAGAAACACATGCGGTTTCGATTCGGCTATCCGGTGTTTTGTGAATTACATTCTATCGAAAGCATCGGTTTTCTCTGCTTATTGCTTTCCTTATTTTATATTACTTTGAAAAATAAATAAGTTTGCTTACTTTCATGATTATAATATTTTGTTTGAATGAATTACAGTGGACGCGTTTTCTCATCTTTGGTTCATAGTGTGAACTATATGTTATGATAATACGCGCCAGCCATTATGTTTATATTTTGCAGTGCAACTTCTAAAAATTCACAAAAAATTATCATGTGTATTTCGGATAATACATGTACAGACACACGCATATTTATGTACCACGGCCGTCGTCGCAGACACTTTCTATCAGACAAATGTGACCTCATTTATCGCAATTACAACGACAATTTCCGAAAACTTTCAGCAGACACGCGCTCAGACACGACGCCGCACATTCGGTGTAAGGACAAACGGAGGTCCCCGGGGCCGGATGCGAATCAAAATTTTGACAGACACGATAGGAGATGCCGCGGGTCCTTCAGTCGTGTTAATAGCTAAGATTCCTCCGGAATACCTGTGCCAGATACTGTTCACCGCTTGGCATAGGTAATACAAGGAGATGCTGCTTACTTATGCAATAGATTACTTAGATTAATTATTATAAAATATTATTCATTTACTTGTATAATCCTCATATTGGGATGCATCTCATCCATCTGCGGGAGATAAGGATTAGTCACCCTTTCGATACCAACCAAACCTTTCGCTCGACGAGCGCTTATAGCAATCTAGCTGTATTGGGCTACTTCTCGCTGCCACGGCGTAAGTTCATGTACGTAGAGCACAGAAAAAGAAGAGGTAGGTTGACATAAGTAGATTGACAAGACAGAGAGATGATAAACGTATTTCAATCACTCACCTGCAAAACAAAGAAAATTTAAGAGACGGCTGCGAGACTTCCGCTGCATTGCAGCGGAATTGGGCGGATACTACAAGCCTCTTGCCCACATGATACCGCCGTACAGTAACTGCTATGATGTCGCATTTTGAGCTGTAAATGAAGATCCTATGACCCATTTGATGGAGTATAACACATATATATAAGAGCTATGTGTCGGCTAAGAAAATTTATGAGACGGTTGCGACAGTTCCGCTGCATTGCAGCGGAATTGGGCGGATACTACAAGCCTCTTGCCCACATGATACCGCCGTACAGTAACTGCTATGATGTCGCATTTTGAGCTGTAAATGAAGATCCTATGACCCATTTGATGGAGTATAACACATCTATATAAGGGCTATGTGTCGGCTAGAGGCGTTGGTAGCCGTACGTTCGTTAGAAAACGAAAACTATAGAAAAGAAGTGTCATAGCTGTATATTTGCCAAATCGTCCCCAAAAACCAAATAACTGGGCCTGTCATGACAGCTATACCTCTATTGAATGTCTGCGAGTGAGGTAATCCAACTGATCGTTCGCCCGACTTAAGCAATAAATAAAGAATAGTTAAATTGAAAAACAAAAATCTGACTGCACAAAATATATTTCATATTATAATTGTACATACCATGCCGATAGAAAAATATTCCTTCCGTCGCAGTTGGGTAGAATAAAACACTTTTAACATTTTGTCATACACATTCCAAAGGGTCGAAAAAAATTATCGAGAAAAGACGAGAAGAACAGTTGGTGATGTAAAATTAATATCTCTTCTGCGGATCCCGCGAGCGACCTCAGAGCAAACTGCGATACACAAATGCCGCATATGAAATACGTGCCTTAAATACCATTCATTTATATTTAATATTCATATTGTATTTTTATTTTAGAGGGGAGGAACCTTATGCTCGCTTAACACCGCCGTAAAGCGACTAATGTGCTGTCACCTTTCGTGTGGTTTGTGAATAGCCAGTGTGTCTCTCCTATAATCATTATATATAAATATATTAACTGCTTCGGACCTGAACTTATTATACACACAATAAAAAATATTTGTATTGCTTTTTAGTATAGTTAGGACTTAAATTATAATTACTTGTAAAAAGAATGTTCGTTTTCTTTTCGATTTTTGGAAAATTTAATGTCCATTGAGGTGAACATTGGGTCTTGACTGTAGCTGTCTATGGAATTTTCAGTATTTCTATTTAGGTGCAATCAGAGCATAGAAACAATTACAGATCTACTCGTTCACTTTAGATTTAGTTTAGATTAACAATGTCAGAAGTTATACGCATAGTTAAAGTTTGTCCGTTCAAACGGACATCAGATCCAAAGGGTAATGAAAAAAATAAAAAAGAACTTCTGTATACTTCGCTGTTTCCGTGGTGGTATGCAGATCTTGACCTGAGAAACGAGCCTTCCATCATTTCCCATTGGTTTCTTTATAAACCGCCCAGTAACATCAGCATAATTGAATGCATTGTACTCGGATAAACTCGCGCGAACCGCACCAGGCGTTAGCACAGCCCATGCTTCGAGCTGGTGTTATGCGGAAGGTTCCATCCGTGTAGACACATCAATTTTCTTATGTAACAACTATAACGCACTAGTAGTGCCCCTTAGTTCCAACCACATCAAATCAAACATTCATTCTAGAAGTTAAAGTTCTTTATGAATGGGTGTATTAGGTTTATTCTGTCACCCCCACCATGGTTCAAGCCTTGTCGTGGCGGTGGGGCTCAGTAGCCTGGGGTGATCCGAGACACCTTGGATGAAGCCAATTGAACCGAGGACGTGGCGGCTCTAAGTACCCCTGCTATAAAAAGAGAGGACTAAAGACCAGGGGGAGATGCCGCTATTTGTATCCTTCTTATATGAAGAGGGGACAAAAGAGCAAAAATGGCGGCGCTCTTGCACACGGGGCAAGGGGCGAGTCCCTTCGGGGGCTGACTTGCCGTCGAGGTGCCCTGATGATTTGTAGTTACGGGGCACCGCACCAAAGCCCGCACTGGTGACACTCGCGGTGGTTTTTGTGGGTATTCTGCACTATATTATGTGCCTCGAGCCCCACACACTACTGAACCCCACCCAGGGCCAGTGAAGGTGCGTAAATACGTTTCCCCTCGTCAACAAAAAAAAAAAGAGAAAAAAGGTTTATTCTGTCACGAGCAAAAGTTACGGCCGCTGAATGGTTAGACGATACATCATTGGCATTGAATGTTGTTTTTGTTATTGTTCACTTGTCCGTTGATGTTTCACTTCTGTTATGTCCTAGCGCACATTTCAATTTTCAACCCGGAAATATATGATATTTTTCCGGGTTGTAATCCATATAAATTACAAATTTCATTCAAATCTATATAATGATATAAAATTATAATGACTGTATATTTCTAGAAATAAAGACAAAATTGCGTTTCTGTAAATAAAAGGCATATTCGTCATCTTCATCATCATCATTATCAGGCCTCATCGGTCCACTGCTGGACGCAGGCCTCTCTCAATGAACGCCAAGACGACCGATCTCCTGCTACTCTCATCCCTCCCGGACCAGCTACTGCACGGAGATCGTCGACCCACCTGATGAACGGTTGACCAACACTTCTTTTTCCTAAACGCGGTCTCCACTCCAGAACCTCACTGGCCCATCTACCATCGGTTCTTCTGACTGACCGACCAGCCCATGGCCACTTCAGCGAGCCTATTTTTTGCATGATATCGGATACTTTAGTTCTCAGCCTTATGGCTTGGGCTACGAATTCTATCGGACAAAGAAACACTCAACATGGCACGTTCAATAGCCCGCTGAGCTACCGCAAACTTGCGGACCAGTCCCAAATTAAGAGGCCATGTTTCGGCCCCGTAGGTCATCATGGGGAGAACGCATTGGTTGAAGACTTCTGTCTTCAAGCTCTGCGGTATGGGCAACGTGAGAATGTGGCGGAGTTTCCGGAATGCTGCCGGTATGGTAACTGAATCATTTTATCGGCTCCCGTTTCAAAGTTATGTCTATATATATCCATCGACGTTGACCGGCCAAGGTAGTACGTCTTCGTTAAACATGACCTGTCCAATTTAATCCTAAGACCAAGACTACGAGAAAATACATTTAGGCTGTGCAACATTTCCTGCAAGCTTTCCAATGATTTGTCCAACACGGCGATATCGTTAGCGAAATGAAGACGTGAGAGGTATCCACCGTTAATATTTACAATAATTATTTCCTAATAATATTTATCTTATAAACATGTTTACTTTGGGTAAGTAAATAAAAGGAACAACATTTCAAGCCCTTATTTTTCAGTCTATCTATTTAATTCTACAGGCAAGCTCCTTCAAATAAAATACAATTTATATTTGACGTTTCGCTGACTTGCGTATCATTTAAAAATTAATAATTAAATAGAACCTACATGATGGTTTTCTTTACATATATTTAGCAGTCTTTGTGTGGAAACAGCACGTGTGTGAATAAAAAACTTTGGCATCTATAATATTTCTTTAGCCGCCGCCCGCTGAAGGGGGGAGGAAAGGAGGGCATCGCATCTGAATGATGGCGTTGGTCAAAACGCTTTGATTTCTCGTTCCCCCTCCTATATTTTTTGAATAAAAAGTATCATATGACTATGAAGATTTCTGAGTATCCAGTGGCCCATTGGGGGAAGGGAAAAGGAGGCCAACGCATCGGCATAGTAAATACACTCATGTTCATGAGCGTCGGTAGTCGTTGAAAGGCTCCGGTTCCTCGTTTGTGCCCCTATACTGTAAAAAAATATACTGAACTGTCATCCTAATGCAACCATGATTGTACAATGTTGTAATAATTTTATATAGCGCACGTCTTTTGTTAGAACAATTTAGAGTCTTGATATTTTTGGAAATCAACACCTCTAAGTACAAAGTTTCATCATAATCCTTTGGGTAGTTTTGGTATGAAATCGTAACAAATACTTACTTTCACATTTATATTAGTACTAGCCGCACCCCTCGGTTTCACCCGATTGCGGTCCTACTCGTCGTAGCATCATGGTATATACATACATAGCCTCCCTTGATAAATGTGGTATGCGACACGAGAATATTTTTTTCAATTCAGGCAAGTAGTCCATGAGATTAGCGCTCTCAAACAAGCAAACAAACTCTTAAGCTTTATTTTATTAGTACTTAAGTGTTTAGTTTACTCTCTGTGCTTTGGCCATAAATACTAAAACAACTAAAAATACAAAAATATTATATTTGAATTTGGAATCTGTCATTTTTATACGTTTTTTCGTTGTGTTTTCCCATTTTGGCACACTGTACAATATTTTGGCACACTGTACAATATTTTGGCACACTGTACAATATTTTGCTACAGTAAAGTGGAGTGTGGTGATAAAGTGAACAGAGTCACTTCCCAGCCTACACAAAAGAGGTATGGAGCCACATGCAATTTTTAAAACTTTCCATACACTTGGTGTTAGTCAAATATTTGTGCACACCTGGGCAGTATAACATATCCTACGCAGTTGGCTTAGTCTCTATAAAGATGGCCGCCCTGGCAGAAATTAGGATAGGACGTCATTGTTATTATTATAAAAGTGTAGATAGATTAGCACGGTCGACACATAAAGAGTAAGAAAATCTGTACCAAAAAGGATCGGTAAATCACCAATGTATGATAGTGGCGGCATTGAATCCATACATGCACGGTATAAGGAGACCCAATCAGCTACATAATGGATCGAAGCGAGTTTCTACAGAGTTACAAGCAGCTCATACACATGCGTACATATCTACAGCGTCTGCACACCCAATCAGGGGACATCTGAATTGGTTTTTGTACAAGACTAGTTTCTGTCTGGGACCTCGGAAACCCTATTAAGGTAGTAAAGGAAAAACTTTGTTAGTATATCACGCAAAAACTACTTAGCGAATTTAGTCACAGCTCACCACAAATATAGAATTAGTGAGTGGTGCATTTACGATGTCAGTGGGCGTCAGTATTGGTCAAAAGGCTCCGCTTTCTCGGTAGCCTCCATATTCTATGTCATAAAAAATATTATTACTGAAAAACATTGTGACTGGAAAATATTATGACTGAAAAAATGCTTTGCCCTCCTTTTTACTCCCCCCCCCCCCCAGTGGGCCACTGGCAAATCACAAACCGTATGAAATCAATCACTTTACACCGGTATCAAGTGAGCGAAAGCTACTTACCCGTTCGTGCCGTTGCATAGGATTACCAATTCCGTTGCATAGGTGGATGTAGTGTCATGCACCATGCATGGCCCTACCTTCTCTTATGCAGCATATCACTACCTCTTACAACATTGAAACCGTATGATGTAAAAAGGTATATTTGCAACCGGTATGTTTGTATAAAGAAAGATATGCATGTGAAACAGGCAGGGACCCGGTTCCCTCTGCGTACCCCTTAGGAAATTAACGTGAAAATATGTTGTTATACGTGTGACCGGCTCAGCTATTCGAGTAAAGCAACAAGCAACAAGATTTTTTTTCTTCTTATGTCAAGCAACCAAATAATACGTTTGCTATCTTCATAAGTTACAGCAGCCAGTACTTACAATATTGTTACACTTTCAGTTCAATATTTTATCTCATTGGAAAACTTTGTAATTTGTTATAACTTCGACTCGCAAGGCAAATAATGCTGGTTCATAATTCATTCTATACACGATATAAATTTACTTTTTGTTTTATGACTTATAAGAATAATTTAGCTGCAGTCCTAACTGGAATGTATTTATTACATTATATTTTAGTTTAGACGACCGGCTGACTCAGATGGTAACGAGGCGATTAACCCGCGTATTTCGCCTGAGAACGCGGGTACGAATCCCGCCCAGGCCATTTACGTTTATCTATGTATTGTATGTATTTCTACAGTAAAATAACTGCCTATTGTTTTTTTTTTGTTGATTTGTTAAATGTTTACAATAAAGAATATTTCATTCATTCATTCTTTGAAAAGTTTTAAATATATAAAATTTCTTGAATTTATGACAATATTAAATATATTGCCATTGTTTAGTACCAGTAACACGAGTCCTTCCGGTACTTGGTACGGGGTTAGGCTAACCTGGTGTGATAAGTTCACATAAATTATTATTATGATCAGTGTATCAGATCGCTTTGCTGCTCGCTATTACATATTGTGTGTGTTTGTTATAAAATAAAAAGTAAATGTTCAACTTAAAATAAATTTGTCCTACTGTTTGTAAGAGCAGGATAGAATGGAGTAGGACAGAAAATATAAATACAGGTTACAGGGAATGTTAATAGAAGTGAAAACTTTAAACTATCAAATAACAGTGCCCCGCATTTAGTAGCACAGACTTGTAGCGCCGCGTAGCTGCTACGAGTTCGCGTAGCCGCGTTATTTGTTGACGTATGTTGCTAAGGCGAGTTTATAATAGTTTCTCCTTTTTTTAAAACTTCGCTAAAATCACTTTATGCTGCATTGCAGCCAAATTGAGCCGGCACCATTGGAGAGGCACCAGTGGCTCACGTGATACCGCAGTAAAAAATATTTTTTATATTATTTTATGGGTAGTCGTAGGCCCATTCGAGACGAGAAGGAACGGACGGAAACGCATAACAATTGTACGGATGTTCATGGGTGTCGGTAGTTATCAGTGCCATCAACTCCCCGTTTATCCCCCTGTAATATAAAAAGAAACGTTTTCACCTCTACAGTGAAGAATCATAGAATAAAATCGCATCAACATAATATTAAACTGTCCACAATACACGAAGGATAGCCATCAGTAATCATCATATACCACAAGGTGTTAAAATACTAGTGGAAAATAGTCAACCCAAAAGTTGACGCTCCGAAATCCGTGTCACAATATCATCGGTATAACACCAATTTATTGATTTTATGACCGCTTTGATCATACGTTATAACAGCATAAACCTGACGCCATTAATTTTGAATATTGTGATATACATTAGCAGATTTAAATTTCGGTCTTTAAATTTAATATTTGGCGTTAAAGTTAATATCTTCGTGAATAATTTTAAAATGTTACTGTATTAGAAACTGAGTATGGTTCTCTTACTATCGAAGTGAAGAGATTACTTTGCTATCGCACATAACATAGTGACGCGGTGCCATTTTTGTACCAGTACACATGCGTTTTTATTCTTAGCTTTTATCACGGGAAAACTCCATTAAAATTTTTAAGCGACGATGCATATGCTACTCTAATTAGATATCGATCCATGCTGTATAACTTTGAGACGAAAGCATGAAAGGAGACCGCCCATTTCACATTTGGTCTTGCGCCATTACTAAATGTATTATGTACGAAAAATATACAGCTATTCCAAGTTTTCAATCAGTTAACAATCCTATATTAAGATGGCGGCCTCTTGAAAATGTCAATAATATTACGTATGACGACGCCATTTTTATTGTTGCTTATCGTGGAAGGTGTACTTCATATATATAAAACAAGGTCCCCAAAAACCTATTATCCGTATGTGATCCATTTATATTTTTATATACGGTTAGTTTTCACCCATGGCTAGAGCATTTCTAGAAGGTTCTGTGGGGAAGCAGCCATTCGAGACATTAAAAACGCGTTTCAATTAATAATCTGCAATATCTGAAAATATAAAAAAAGGCAGACAGACTTTCTCAATGTATGCATTGAGAAAGTCTGTCTGCATTTTTTTTGTGAAATATACAATAAGTTGAGGTACAGTTTTAAAACTTTCTGTCCCATTGAGAAATTAAACAAAATATTAACCACCAAAATAATTACAAAACTTCTGGAACTCCTTTGCTCGAGCCTCACAGACCCATCGCCTGTTATCTCGATCTCGAGTACAAATTGTATCAATTTTTCAATTTAACATACAAACGAGATTTTTTCGGACTGCTTACAACAAATTTGGAATTTTGAGCTTGGTCCTTATCGTGAATAAGTGTAATAGTAGGCACGGTACTTTATACCGCGGATGATGAAGTTGGAAGCGCGAAAATTAACTTCATTTGATGGGTTGATTACTTAAAAAGTACCAATAACGTAGCTGAATACAATTGTTCCATTCAGACATGCAGATTTTTTGTCATACAAAAATCATGGACGATTAACATATTGATTACTTTAACGATTAACGCTACAATAACGTCAGCGATTTTTTTAATGTGCGAACAGTCCGTAGCTTGTAGAATTCATATCGCTATACGGACATGCTGCCGTAAATCCTCCCTCCTCATTTAGTCACACGAAACTCACATACCGCATGAGACGCGACAGCTGACACTTTGCGGCGGTATCTTGTGATCGAGAAGTGTCATCAGGGAGGAAAGTACTGTATTTTGACGACCCGCTGGCTCAGTTGGCAACATGGCGGTTAGTCCGCGAGTTACGCCATAGGTACGGGGTTCTAATCGCGCCCTGGCCATGGATGTTTATATACATATAACGTGTATTGTTTACAGACATTTACATTGTCTAGCACCTGTAACTCAGATCCTTTCGGGACTTATCACAGGACTAGGCTAACGTGGTGTGTGTGGTGTGTGTGTAACGTGGTGTAAAGTCCAAAGATGTTATTGTAATTTTTATTTGAGTGATGTAGTGTACACCTCCTGCGTTGCATATGCTGTTGTTTCTGCTACCAACACCAAGATTTCCACCTGGTCCATGGTTCTTCTCTCCGTGCACAGGGACAGAACTGCAACTGTCATGTGTCGTTAGTTGTCTTGTAATAGAGATTATGATGATTAATTAAAGAACCCAGTGCCGTGCCGCATTGCAGGCTGATCCGGCTGATCCGGCACAACCGGGAAATTACCTCTGGCGGTGCACTTACGATACATATAAAGTCTTCATGCAGCTTATGACCGGGGAGGTACCTCTCGCTTACATTATACCGGCGTGACATCGTCGGTGTGGCATTTGGTGCGGTTTGTGAGTAACCGGTGGTCCGTTGCTGGGGGGAAGGAAGGGCAACGCATCGGCATGGTGATTTTGCGAACGTTCATGGGCGACGATAATCGTACAAGTGCTACGATTCCCTTTGCCCAATAATTTACACCAGCAAATTACGATTTGAAAATGTAGAGGAGTGTGTGAGGGAGTTTATGGGTGTCAATCACTGTGCACAGGTACCTACGTACTAGTTTCAACAAAACATTTTGTGTGTTTATCTCACACCAAATGTTTGTACACAATATGTTTACTCATTAAATGTAAATAAATCGGTAACCATCACATACATCGTATGGCTGCGTGCTGATAATGATAATTACTCGAATGTCCTCATTGTTATGGTAGATAATGTGTCTATTACCTGTCACAAAAGTTGATCTTCATTGTTTACCGACGGGCGAGCGACAGTGACACCTGCCTGCACGTGTTAATGGTGAATTTCCTGTGATGGGTGGTCATAGCAGCGGTTTTTATCATCACAATAGCGGCGGTGGTATACACGACATTGTTCGTCTATCTGTCCGTCGCAGGCGCTTGTTTATTGTACAGATTAATGTTACATATTGATGTTGCAGTAAATTTGACTAGCGACCCCGCACGGCGTTGCATTAAGATTTTACGTTATGTGCTCCCTTTTTAACTGGGACCTTTCACTTACAAGATAGCGTAAAGTGACAATTATGCCGTCGCGTTTCGTGTGGTATGTGAGTAGTCAGTGAGCCGGTGGTGGGGTACAGCAAGACAACGCACGTACGTTGTCATTATTCGGATGTCTATGAGCATTAGTAGGCGTCAAAAGGTTTGTTTGTCTGGCCCACCTGTACTCCTGAACGGGGCTAGCATTTCAGGAGAGGTACATCTAACGATACCACGATAAAAGAAATTATTTTGCCTGCGGTCTGTGAACCGGTGGGTCATTGCGGGAGATGGGATGAAGGGGACCAACGCTTCTGCTTAACCATAATTTATGTAGAAGTTAATGGGCGTCGACAGGGAGTGGATAGCTAAGATACCTCGTTTGTCCCCTACCTTGGCTAAGTTATGTAAAAGGAAGAGATTTTCAATAAGAAAATGTAACACTACGATTGTTTTACCTTGCCCGCAATAAAAAAAGGAAATTTTGATTCGTGAAGGATTTGAACCTGCGCCCCTCCGATGATCAAAGAGTATTTGTATATCGACCGCTCTAACCTCTTGGGCTAACGCCTCTTACGTAATGACCGACGAAAGGATCATTTAGTTCCGGCAACATGACGTGAACTTCTAGCTGACGTCATCGTGAAAGTGTAATTCATAACAGCAGTCACTAAGCTAGTCATAACAGCAGTCACTAAGCTAGTCATAACAGCAGTCACTAAG